>CAUYUJ010007963.1:0-5000 GCA_963575745.1 Prorocentrum cordatum | reverse complement strand
AGCCGTGGACTGACGCGCGCGGCGGGGATTGAAGCTGGGACTGAGGTTGGTCAGATAGTGGTACATCCCTTACAAGCACAAATGAAAAGAAGCGGGGCATGCTGGCGGCTCGCCGGGTCGAAGTGGCTTGCGGCGTTGCTGACTGCGGTCGCCCTGGCCAGAGCCAGGGCGGCCAGCGTCGATTGCTTCCCTCCGTGCCCCCCCCCGAATACCATGCCCGCCCACATCAGTTGCTGGCGGTAGACAGGCAAGATGCACTGGCTGGGTAGTGGCTGGCGGTGCGCAATGCGAGCCGTAGACAGGGCGCACGGCGGGAAGTGAAGCTGAAACTGCGGTCAGTCATGCAATAATGGGACAGGCAACAGGTGGATATGGAGAAAACGGCGCATGCGTGGCAGGCAAGACATGAAAATAATTGGGGTGGTTGGCGATCTTGCTGGCCGCGGCAGCCTCGACCCTGGCCGCCAGTAGCCTGCTGGCTTACAGCGCAGCGGCCGCAGCCGCCCAGACCTTCGCCAGGGTGGCCAGCGGTGAGTTGCTCCACCGCCCCCCCCTCCTCACTGAGGTCCACCCCACCCGCTCCGCCGCCACAGTGGGAAGGAGTAGGTTACGTGGGTGATCGGCGGGGGAGGCGAGGCTAGAGGGTGGAGTTAGGACCACCAGGAGGGAGGGAAGGCTGGGCGAGGGCTCTCTGAAGACCTGGTGGAGAGTTGGCTCTTCGTCTTGTCGCCTCCGAGGCCCCAACGCTGAGCTGGTGGTTTAAGGCCACCACCAAGGAGGTGCACGACTCTATCCACAGGTCTTGAAAGTAGATTGTTGCACCCATGCGGCCACATGTTGTCGGCGCTTTTACACTTCGTCAGGTGATCAACATACATGGGTGAGAAAGCCACGGCGGCTATGTGGGGCCCTGTCTGACCGTAGACCCATTGCATTGCATAGCCTGTTGTAGCCGTAACCGCTGCAGGTGCAGGTGGCACGT
The DNA here is from genome assembly GCA_963575745.1 of Prorocentrum cordatum. Classification (NCBI taxonomy): domain Eukaryota; class Dinophyceae; order Prorocentrales; family Prorocentraceae; genus Prorocentrum; species Prorocentrum cordatum. The sequence continues at coordinate 4,018 of CAUYUJ010007963.1, read as the reverse complement.
CGGGTAATCTGTGGGTGAGAAAGCCAAGGCAATTGTTGAAGCCCTTTCTTACCGTGGACCCACTATCTTCGCACCTCCTGAGGTTGCCGCTATCGCCGTTTGCTGGTGCTGTCGTCGTCTTGTGAGTGTGGTGGTGTGCCGCGTGCCGTAAAAAGAAGGAGTCCAGCTGCCGCTGCTGCTGTCGTAACAATGAGTCGGCGGTTTAGGCCCAAGATAATGCAGACGTCGGGAGTCGGTGCTGGGGCAGCTGGTAGCGCGTGGCGCCGCCCGAGCAAAAAAGGGCAGGAATCTGCAGTCGCCAGTGGCATAAACGGCCCAGGGGAGCGAGTGACGCACTGACGGGCCTCTGCGTGGCAGGTCCCGTCTCGGCCTGAGGGCGTTGTTCGCCCCTTAGCCGTTGAGTTGTTGGGAGAAGAGGGGGTAGGTGGCGCCGCTCTTACCAAGGTAATGAAACGCACACCGGGTCAGGCGCCATGTTGGCACCGATGACGCTGACGGCGCGCTCGCTGTAAGGTTGTCTGTTTGCGATGCAGTTCCCTTGGGCTGAGGTCGGGTGCGGCCGCTAATTGTGCAGGTCGGGGCGCCAGCTTCCGCTTTGATGTAATCCATGTTCTCGTTGACAGGGTAGTACTCGTCCTAATTCTGGTCCTGGATGGCCGTAGTGTCAGAGCGCAGCACTGGGAGTCTCGCGTCGAATCTCTAGACCTCGCTGCTGGGCGTACTTTTGTCTATTATCATGACTTGAATCGTAGGTGGTCGTGACAATGGTATGCCCTCCAGCGGGGATGTCGGGAAGGTGTGCTGTGCCATCTGGAGCTGCCGCAGCTGCTGGTTGAAAGCTCTGCTGTCCATCGCGAGGACCAGTGAATCCTCGGATGGAACAAGTCGGCGGTCGGAATCGTTTCATGACCAGCTTGGGTAGCTGACATAGAAGCGGGTCCCTGCTGGTGGTTGTGGCTTTCTTGGCTCTTTGTCCGTGGATCGTTGCTAGAGCTCGCTGGGCCTGTCGCGGTGCCCTGGAGGCTTGGGCTGTTCATGGGGCCTGGTGGTGCGTCGTGGTCGTCGGGATCTCGGTCCGTCGGCTGTGCTGTGGGCGCGATTGGGCTGCTAGCGTCACTGCGCTGCAACAGTAGGTTCATCCAGTAAGTCATATCCTTGGCGATGTCCTTCTGGAAGTCAGAGAGTGAGTGTGAGCGGCGTTGGTGCCCCCGTCGGGTTCTAGCGCAGGGTGAGCTTGACATAGCTGTAGATCTCGCCGCAGTCACATCGGGCTTGGTGCAGCGAGTGTAGGTCTCTGCGGTCATCAGCCACTGAGCACGTGGAGATGCTACCCAGCTGGTGGATGATGAAACGCACAAGCACCGTCTGGTTGGTCGTCATGCTGAAGGGCGGGACGCGGTAGCTTGCTGGTTCTCCGAAGCTTTTGCGTAAAGCGTCGTGGTCGTGTTCGACGCGGTGAATGCGATGTGGCTCCGATGGCCAGTCGCACAGCGCCTCCGGATTGTTGATACTCTCGACGCAGTCCTTGACGACATTACGAGCGTGTATCCTGAAAAGCGAAAGTGTTCGGGTCGTACTGGGTGCTGCTGATGGCGCCGACGAGCCTGCCGATCGCGTCGCGCTGGGGGTCGGTCGTCGTGCACGCCACGAGCAAATGCCGAGAGGTGGCTCTTCGAAGGGCGTATGAGCTCCCTCGTAGACGATAAACGTGCCTGAGGTGGCCGCGGGCCCGGTGGCCCTTTTTGGTGGGGCTGGTTTGTAAGGAGTGTGGACGTTGCTCTCGCGTGTAGGAGGGGTCGGTTTGGGGGCTGGCTTGGTAGGTACTTGGTGGGCAGGTCTGTGCTGGATTGACCTAATTGGTCTTCGGGCCAAGCCGCCTGTCGTCTGCGAGGTGGGCTGTGATTGTGGTCTGCGATGCAGGGTGCGCGTTCGTCGGCTTGCCCCCTCTGCTCGTATCGTTGCGGTGGGGGGTTTGGCCGGCATTACTTACCAAAGCTGATTGCTTGGTCGTGTTTTTCGGTGACCCTCCTTTGGTGGGCTCGCTGACGCTGTGGCAGGGTGATCTGCCGTCCTCTTCGTGCTCGGCGGTGTTGGTAGCGTGGTTTGGGCGGGTTGGCTGGTCATTCTGGGCGTTATTTCTTGTGCCACCGAATGTGGGATGATCGTCCCGGGTCGGTGTGGGTGCTGTTGACTTTTGTGCTGGTTCGTCGGCCATCAGATTGATGAACTCGTTGATCTCCTGTTGGATGCGGTCCGATTTCTCTGCTGGCTCGGTCTGTCTTGGCATCTGCATTGTGGTGTGTGGGGTCGGTCCAGTCGATTCGGTCGGCTGGTGCTGGGCTTAGTTGATGTCAGAGCGGTTTGCCGCCGCATGTGAGCTCGTCATGTGAATCTCTGCAATGATCCTCGCGACGCCTTCCGAGTGCAACGAGCTGTCCTGCTTGTTCTTCATGAGGTCTCTGACGTGGGCCTCGACCTCAGGGTTGCCCGTGGTGTAGTTCCACAGCTCGTCCTTGGTCATCCCCGTATCGTTGTTCTTGATGGCGTCTAAGCGTCTCTTGCAGAGTCCGCCTCTCTGGTTGTGTTTCGCCACCTGTTCGTCTTTGGCAGAGATGTCGACGTGTACTGAGCGATCTGCTGGTGATAGCGTCCTTGGTTTGGGTGGTGGTCGTGATTGTCTTGAGCCACGTGGCGCAAGTGGCGGATTCATGACGATGATCCCCAGCTCGTTGTAGTAGACTTTCCTGGGACTTCAACACTGCGAATCAACGTGACTCTTGCATCCTGACAATCCTGAATCGATCCACAACACACTTTCAGGTATGTTAACCATGACACAATCATTGACACCCTGGTAAATGTTGGATAAGAACGTCCGCGGGGCTAAAGCGGGAGCCACGTTCTGAAACAGAACCGCCCTCAATCCCTGAAACACTTGCATGGTTTTATAATCCGAATGCGCGCGGCGCTCAAGCGATAGCCACATGCTGGAACGGCCTGGCCTCAATCCGTGAAGCTCCTGCAAATGGTTGCAATGAATATGCGCGGCGCTAAAGCGAGAACCACATGTTGAAAAAAAACCCGCCCTCAATCCGCGGAACGCTTCCAAAGTTTGAAGACGAGTGCTCGCGGCGCTGGGGCGATAACCACTTGTTGAAAACCACCCGCCCTCCATACGTGAAACTTTAGCCACACTCTAACTTGCAGGAACGCTAACGGTGAAGAAGTCTCGAACGAAACACCCAGCCCGCCCTTCTGGCGGGTTTCAGGATGCGGAGGGATGACGTTTTTACATAAGGAGGCAGGAGCGGAGAGGAGGAGGAGGGAGAGGAGGAGAAGGAGGAGGAATATAAGAAAGAGGAGGAGGAGGAGGAGGAGGAGGAGGAGGAGGAGGAGGAGGAGGAGGAGGAGTAGAAAGAGGAGGAAGAGGATGATGACGATGATGATGCTTTTGATGATGAGGATGTTGATGATGGTGAGATGATAATTGATGATGCTGCTGCTGCTGATGATGATGATGTTGATAATGATGATGATGTTTTGTTGATGATGATGATGCTGATGATGCTGATGATGATGAGGAGAGGAAGAAAGGAGGAGAAGGACGAGGAGGAGGGGGAGGAAGAAGGTGAGTAGGAGGAGAGGAAGAAGAGGAGGATAAAGGAGGAGGAGGAGGGGGAGGAGGAGGAGGAGGAGAAGGAGAGGAGGAGGAAGAGAGGAGGAGGAGGGAGAAGGAGGAGGAGGATGAAGAGGGGGAGGAGGAGGAGGAAGAGGAGGGGGAGAGAAAGGAGGAGGAGGGAGGAGGAGGAGGTGAGAGGAGGGTAGGAGGAGGACGAGAAACAGGAGGAGGAGGACGCGAGGGACGAGGACGGGGAGAATTGGGAGGAGGAGAAGAAGGAAGAGGATGAGGAGGAGGAGGAGGAGAAGGAGAAGGCGGAGGAGGAGGAAAAAGAAGAGGAGGCGGACGACGAGGACGGGGATAATGGGGAGGAGGAGGAGCAGGAGGAGGAGGACGAGG
>CAUYUJ010007962.1:20000-43267 GCA_963575745.1 Prorocentrum cordatum | reverse complement strand
TCTGCCCCGAACGTCGAGGCGGATCCAGCGGCGTCGACGAAGGCCTCCGGGGAGGCCCGTCCAGGCGAAAACGGGGGGGGGGGGTAGCGGTATGGGTACCTCCTCCTCTTCCGATTCCCTCGCACCCCCATTCATCGCCCTCCCATTAGTGAATTTGTTCTGATTCGGCGTTTCGACTTTGGGCGGAAGGGGGGGGGAGGGGGGGATCCTGGCTCCGGACCTCTGCTTCATGCGACCGTCTGCAACAGTGCGTCCTATGGGGGGCACTCCACCTGCCTGAAACAGGCGCCAACAACAGCCAAGATCTACTCCATGGGGGGGGGGGGGAGGGGGCGAAACAGCCAAGATCTACTCCATGGGGGGGGAAGGGGGGGGGTGCGAGGGCCCGCGCCGATCGGTAAAACAATGAATCAGAACACGATCACCATCAATCGGCGGTGGACAAACCTCCCTTTAGTAGACCTCCCCTTAGTGAAAGCGGCCTGGGACCGAAACCGACGGACCTGGTCCCGCAAAAATGACGGCCGCGACGCCCTCTCGCGAACCGAAAACGGCCAATTCCTGAGGCCTGAGGCCCAAACCTGGCGGGCGCAAGCCTGGAAAATAACCGAAAACGGACAATTCACTAATCGACGTGTCACTGGTGGGAGTTCGCGACAATGAATCAGAACACGATCACCATCAATCGGGGATGGACAGACCCCCCTTTAGTAAAACGTGGTTTCGTGACAACGACCTGAGGCCCAAACCTGGCGGGCGCAAGCCTGGAAAATAACCGAAAACGGACAATTCACTAATCGACGTGTCACTGTTGGGGGTTCGCGACAATGAATCAGAACACGATCACCATCAATCGGGGATGGACAGACCCCCCTTTAGTAAAACGTGGTTTCGTGAAAACGACCTGAGGCCCAAACCTGGCGGGCGCAAGCCTGGAACATAGCCGAAAACGGACAATTCACTAATCGACGTGTCACTGTTGGGGGCTCTGCCCCCCCCGGATCACTGGCCATCGCTCGGACGTCCATTTCCTGTGTTTTTTCGGTTTCGTGCGTGGTTTTTTCGCCAAATAATCAAGGATGCTCCTCGATGGTCCTCGCCGAGGAAAAAACGCACACGTCCAAGCGATGCCAAGATCAAGCAGCGCCCGACGACCACGAAGAGCAGCGTGTCCGGGTGCAGGGGGCCCAGGGCGTCCACCCTCGCCCGCAGGGCCCGGCGGCCGACCTTCTCCGCCTCCTCGTACCGGCCCAGCGTCTGCAGCAGCGTCGACAGGTCCGCCGCCGCGCTGGCCGCGGCTGGCATGAAGGGGGGCCCCCCTGCGGCTGGAAGCAACGGCGCCTGGAGCCCAAGATGCCTGCTTTCTGGTGACCAGGCCCCTGCCTCCTCAGGCTTTCCAAGAAGAGCGTGAGGGCAAGGGCCCTTGCTGGAAGCAGCAGCCAAGGGGCCCCACGGCGCCTGGAGCCCAAGGTGCCTGCTTTCGGGTGGCCGGGCCCCTGCCTCCTCAGGCTTTCCAAGAAGAGCGTGAGGGCAAGGGCCCTTGCTGGAAGCAGCAGCCAAAGGGCTCCACGGCGCCTGGAGCCCAAGGTGCCTGCTTTCGGGCGGCCGGGCCCCTGCCTCCTCGGGCTTCCCGAGAAGAGCGTGATCCCAGATACGCAGCAGCCTGTGGCAGGGGGGGGGGGGTCCGTGGACCCCGCCCCGCCCCCCGCCCCCCCCCCCTGACCATCGCTCGGACGTCCATTTCCTGTGTTTTTTTCGGTTTCGTGCGTGGTTTTTTCGCCGAATGATCAAGGATGCTCCTCGATGGTCCTCGCCGAGGAAAAAAACGCACACGTCCGAGCGATGCCAAGCCCCAGGGCGCCCCGCCCCGCCCCCGCCCGAGCGCGGTGGCGGAATCGCGCGGCAGCACAGCCGGATTGTTGACCGAGATGATGGTCTCCGGGTGCGTGGGCCCGCACGTCTGCTCCCTGCCCTCCAGGGCGCGCCGGCAGAGGTCCTCCGCCTCCTGCACGCGGCCCTGCTCCTGCAGCAGCTGCGCCAGGTTGCTCATGGAACTCAGCGTGGCCCGGTGCGTGGCCCCCAGGCTCCGCTCGCTGGCGTCAAGCGACCTGCGGTAGAGCTGCTCGGCCTCCTTCGGAGGGAGAGCGGAAGGAGCGTGCACGTAAACGAACGGAGGTCCGCGCGGAGTTCTTGGACCTCCTCTGGGCCCGGTGCGCTAGTGACGGCGCCAGGGGCGCCGCCAGGGGGGCCCCAGCACCGATCCAAGGACTCCGCGCGGACCTCCGAGAATGTATGGTTACCATGCAACGTTGCCTTTCTGGGACTCCTCCAGCTTACCCATCTTCTTGAGAAGCACCGCCAGGTTGTTCATCGCCGTGATCGAGTGCGCGTGGTCCGCCCCGAGGGCGCCGTCCAAGGATTCGAGCAAGCGCCGCATCATCGGCTCCGCTTCGCGATGCTTGCCGACCTTGGCCAGCAGCAGCGCCAGCTTGCTCAAGGCAGACAGCGTCGTCGGGTGCTCGAACCCCTGCTCCTCGTACCATGAGGAGCCCAGGGCAGCTGTGTTCGCGCTTCGCGCTTCGCGTTGCGCGAGGCGCGAACAACATCGCGCTCTTGCGTCGAAACGGAGAACAATTATAATGATGCTGCTGATGCTGATGATGCTGATGCTGATGCTGATGCTGATGCTGATGATGATAATGATAATGATGATGCTGATGATGATGATGATGATGATGATGATGATGATGATGATGATGATGATGATGCTACTGGTAGGAACGATGATGGTGCTGGTGATGATGAGGATGAATATGACCCTGAACATTCATATGATATTGATAATGTTGCTGCTGATGATGCTGATAACGGTGATGATAATGATGATGATAATGATGATGCTGATGATGATGATGATGGTGGTGGTGGTGGTGGCGATGATGATGACAAGTTTTATGCTTATGAGGATGATGGTGATGATGGTGTTGATGATGATGCTGATGACAAGTATGATGCTGATGATGCTGATGATGATGATGATGAAGATGGAGATGCTGATGCTGATGATGATAATGATGACGATGATGATGATGATGATGATGCTGCTGCTGATGATGATGATGATAATGATGATGATGATGATGATGCTGATGGTAATGATGATGATGATGATGATGAGGATGCGACGCGAACAACGAGCCCCGAATGCCTACACGCCCTCGTTGCGGCCCTTGTGTAAGGGGGCTGTCACGGAAACGGGCCCCTGGACGTGGGGTCAAGGTTTGCATCCCAGACCGTCTCTAGCCTGTCCTGGGGAGGGGGCGAGAGCTGAGGAAAAGCACTGGGGTCCTGTCCCTCGGAACCCCTTCTGATAGAAGAACAGACGGCATACACACAAACTGTCGGAGACCCGCGCGGATCCCTTGGATCGGCGCCGACCCCCCCCCCCCCTACCCCCCCCCTGCGGCGCCTCGGGCGCCACCCCTGGCGGGAGCCTCGCGGGGTCCAGCGCCGATCCAAGAGATCTGCGCGGGCCTTCGACGGGCCATGCTCATGCCGTCTCGCCTCTTCGACGTCTCCCCGTGGCACGATCCTCCTTGCGCGCATCGAGCACGATCCTGTACAGCCTCTCCGCGTCCCCCAGCCGCCCGCCGTCCTCGCAGACCCGAGCCAGGTCCTCCGCGGCCCTCACCGTGTCCCGGTGGCCGGGCCCCTTCGTCCGCTCCAGGCTCTTGTACGCCCTGTGGCAGGGCGCCGGACCAGGACATGCTCGCGCAGTGAAAGAAGTCCCTACGGGAAATGCCTGGTCAACTTTGGCCTCTGGGGGCCCTGGCCGGGCCCTGGGAACGTCAGAAACGGCTCGCGATGAAAGACTGCTGGTATCGCCGCGGGGCTTGGTAAATGGACAGGGGGATTATCAGCGGATGCTACGGTGGGATGTATCTGGCGTGACCCATCTCATAACTGAGTTGAAATAGCCCTGAATGGCTTCGGTGGGCAAAGATCCAGGCTCAGTGGGCCCCGCTTACTTCGCATAATCATTTACCCTACCTAATCCACTTAGGGCACTTGCGCTGAAACCCACTTATGGGCTAGGTCAGGCAAGCTACACCCCACCGTAACATCCACAACTCACCACCTGATCAATTTAATAGCCCCCACAATGATCCAAATAACCCCTGGGAAAGGATCAGGACTTCCGGGCACCTCGCATTGAGAAACAAGCAGAGGCATCGGATATCTTGGAAGTTGGAGAGGGTGGCACGAGAGGTGGCGGCCATTCGCGAGGGCGGCGGCGCGCGACGACCCCGAGCCTTTCTGTGTGCCCCCCCTGCCGATAGATGTCATCGAGAACGCTGCGGACGTTCTGCTCAAATAATTAAGGTTAAAGTCTTGTGCTAATACGTTGTTGTTATGTTCTCAAGCCTGGGAAAGACCCGTGGCCTACCTGCTGGTGTTCGTTCCGTTTTGCATATGTGCATGTTGATTGTAATCTGCGTTTAGACCCCACAGTGCCGCCTGCTTGACGCCCACTGTCGGGGGTGCCGTTTTCAAACGTTGTGGTTGAGTCAATAGCAAAAACCAAGACACTAGGGTGGAACACGCCCCCAGCGCTTGCAAGAAAAACTGAGACCCTGCCCTGTGTGAAGGCCCCCCCCGCCCCCTCAGCGCCCCCTGACGGATACTCCACTAACGGGCATTTTGGCCAGCGAGCTGGTGAATCCAATCCTCGCCGACGCGGGCAATGCTGCAACCCTCGACAGAGCACCAAAAGGGACGAACTCTGGCAGGTCTCCTTTGTACCCGCTAGGTAGTAGGTGACCATTATGGTGCCACTGATCCCCTCAAGGCCCCGTAAACCCAGACACGCTAAACCCGGACACCCAACATCCCTCGAAACCAATTTTTCCAGACGGCGGCACGAACAAAATACGAAGCATGCGAAACTGCAGGAAAAGGTGCCGTTTCCTTGGTTTCCCGTGTGCTGGTTCATCTGTGTCCTGGTCTCCGTGGGCCTGATCCCCGCTCCCTCCTCCTCCTCCTCCTCCTCCTCCTGCTCCTCCTCGTCCTCCTCCTCCTCCTCTTTCCGCTTTCCGCTCCTCTGACGGCGGCCCCCGAGGGAACCACCGCAATCCGAACGCCTCCACAACACGCCGAGGAAGCCTCGGGACTGCCTACACACTCCAGGCTCCCTACTCCGAATCCTCCCAGCGGATGTCCCGCCTCTCGCCCAAAACCTCATACAGCCCCCGAGCCCACCCGACGCGGCGGGGATGGAGAGGGGGCTGCACGGGGCAAGAGCGGGGGATGGGCCGCTTGGAGGAGGGGTCAAGCCCCTGCTTTAATTGTCGCAAGGCCCGTGCTCGGCCATCCGTGGGGTGTCCTGCGCAGCGGTCCGCGAGGGCCAAAATCTGCCGTCTGGCATACGCCCCGCACAAAGAGCACCACACAAGACCGCCAGGACCCCCCGAGCACAGGAGCCTGTGAGACCAATGTGCCTGAGCGAGCTTAGCCATGACACCAGGGCACCTGTCGTGCACCAGCCTGGCTCGAGTCGAGCAGCTGCGGCCACAACACAAACACACCCAGCGGCCTCCAAAGCACTTCGCCTGATGCCCTTTGGGATCCGACACGAGCTCGAGCGGATCGAAAGCGCGACGGAGCCGAGGCTTAAGAGCATCGGGGAAAGAAGAGGCGGCGAGGTGCGCGAGGATCCTGCCAGAGTAGAGGGCAACGAAATAGGCCGACCACCACAAAAGCGGCCTCAACTCCTCTACCTCCTCAGAAAAGGGGTGCAACCTCGCGCCTTTCTTGGCATACACGTCAGCTAGCTTATTAGCTCTGTAGTGAAGCCACGGGACCCCTTGTGCCTGTGCATGAGTCCAGGATTCGTGGCTTCGCATCCAGTGCAAGTGAATCTGCTCAAGACCTATCTCGTCGATCTTGAACCAAATCTTGCACCAAACTTCAGAATACACCCTCGTGGGACGGCAGCACGCTTCAGGCCCTGCCGCCACACCATCGATGAGAGACTTACAATCGGTGACAACCGTAAGCTCGCCTACACAATTGCACAGACACATATAAAAGGCCCAGAGCTCTGCTGCTCCGATCTCCTGCAAGACTCCAGGGTGGGGCCCAAATATGGCTCCTTCCGAGTTCCCGTGGCGGTCTATCTTCACGCAAGACCAACCAGCCCTAGAAGCCAGAGGAAAATTGGGCGCCAAACAGGACCCGTCGATGCCAACGAGACCTGAGAGGGCCCCTCCTACCATGGGCCCGTCAAACTCCACGAGCCCATCGAGCCTCGGGGAAGGTTGGAGGTCAAGCAACGAGTCCACGAGGCCCCTGTGGAGGAGGGGATCCTGATGCTCGCACTCTCTGCCTGCACGCGTGACGTCGTCCAGGTCAAGGTCACGTCTGACCACAGCACTGAATTCACATCTGAACAAACGATGCCCCTCGTCTCCTGGCTCCGCCTTGCAGACCTGACACAAGGGCGAGTCGACGGACCGTGCCGCGAAGAGGCGCGCCTGCGTCCAGAGCCCCCCCGCGACATGGGTCCCGAGGAGCTGCGCCGCCGTCTTGAATCCCTCCCGTCGAAGCTGCTGCTGAGCCTGACGGATGGGCTCCAGGAGAGGGGGTCCCCCTAGGTTTTCCAAACCAGGGGACCCAGGGAGGCACCGTAGGAGCGCAAGCTCCGTTCCTAAATCGACAACTTAACGAAGCGAGCCAGGGCGGACCTCCGTCAGATCAACCAGCACCCCACCCGCCTCCCACCTCGACTCACTCCGCGGCGTCCAACCCAGGCGCTTCAAGGTGGCCAGAACAGCCGAGCAGGGCCCACGGACCCTGCCGTTAAACTTAGCAAACGCTTTGGCAAAAAGGGACTCCTCCTCCTCCTCCTCCTCCTCCTCCTCCTCCTCCTCCTCCTCCTCCTCTGGACATTTTCCACGCCGGCCGCGGCCTCCGCTGCCTGTCCTCGGCCTCCTTCCTCTCGGCCGCCCGGCCGCTCCCGCCCGGCGAGCTGCGCCGCGCGCTCCGCGACTTGGACCTCGCGCGGTCGGGGGCGACGGGGCGATTGGACCGCGGCACCGCGCCCGACCTCGCGAACGTCAGGATCGCCTCCTTCGGGAGCGGCCAAGAGGGGGGTGTCCAAGAGGGGGGGGTGCAAATCATGACCGGCGGCATGTGCGCGGCCCAGCGGGGGGGCCAGGGACGTAATGAAACGAGAAGAGGCGCCATGAAGTCTGGGGAAATATCATGGCCCCCGCCATGATATCCACCCCACCCTAGTCACCAATCCCCTCTTTTCCGCCCCCGACTCCTCCGCCTCCCACGACCCGCGCGCATACTCGTTCCCGCTCAGCGCATTGCTGTTGCCGCTGCGGCGCGACGGCGCGCTGCTGCTGTTCGGCGAAAAGCCGCTCTCCACCGCCGAGTCGATGCCGTCTGCGTCCGGGACGATCGAGTCGGTCCCAATCGTGCTTCCCATGGCCTGGTCCCGGGGCGTCGCCTCTCGGGGGGAGGAGGAGGAGGAGGAGGAGGAGGAGGAGGAGGAGGAGGAGGAGGAGGAGGAGGAGGAGGAGGAGGAGGAGGAGGAGGAACAGCAGGAGGAGGAGGAGGAGGAGGAGGAGGAGGAGGAGGAAGGGGATGAGGAGGATTAGGGGGAGGAGGGTGACGAGGAGGACCAGTGCAAAGCAAAGACGCATCCACGATGTTGCAATCAACCGTTCATCTGAATCCCTCATCACAAATCTGCGACGGCACGTTCCTCAAGAAGTGTTTGCACTTAAGGTTTCCTACACCTGGCGTAAGGGAAGAGGCTTGGCTTGCAGTTTGGCGGTCAACTTGCGCCGTGGCTGCTCAGTCGCCGCGTCGTCGCCGCCTGTCGTTTAAGCCTGGCTGGCGGTCTGGCAGCTATATTGTCGCCGCGGCCGAACCGCCGGGATCTACCACACGCCTCCCCCAGCTTTATCGGCACCCCTTGGGATAATGCAGTTTACAAACGATTCTGGTCAATGGCTCATTTTAGGTAAGAATTTATACCACCCTAGGGGGCACCCTTTTATCGAATCCCCCCTGTTCGCCCCTGAGAGACGATCATATGCGCACGCACTTGTTTATCACAAATCATCCGTTTCCAAAAGTCCGTCGCTAAACACACAAAGTCCATGCGCGCGCATGCTGAAATGAATCAAACACCAAAGGCTTCGTATGACTATCGAAGTTGAGGCCACCGAAAACATGATTGAAGCATTGAAAACATGTGCAACCTGAGCTTTCAAACAAACAACTGCTCGCGCGCCTTTTGAGAAGTCGTGCGAAAACCGCTGGCGCTCAACATGTTCGTGAACTGCGTCTCGCACGCGCATGTCGACATCGTTCGGACGCCATTGCGCGTTCGCTGGGGGTGGGGAGGGGCACGATCCTTAGTAAACACATCCATGCGGGCTACTCTTGCCCGTCGGCCGCGTGCGCATGTCGAAATCCGTTCAATACCTTCATCGCCGACACGTGGACACCATCATTGTCACCGGCGTGATCTGCATCGGCGCCGTCAATGGCATTGCCGCCACCATTGTGACAAACATCGTTACTATCATCAACGTGTTTTCCGTTGTCGGCGTCGTCATGCGACATTGCACCGCACCCGCCCGAATCACCGACTCACGGTGATAAGTCCGCGCGTCAACACGGCCTGCAAGACGCGCAGGGAAGTCCCCAGCGGCCAGCGCCACCGCGGACGCGACGGCCGCGCCAGACTAGCTGGCACCCCTGCGCGTGAGCATGCGCGCGTTCGCGCGGCCGCGGCGATGCGCCACCCAGCGCCGCGCAATCATTGCAATCGCCGCCGCATGGGTTTTGCAAACCAAGTTGCGGGTGGGTGGTTGGAATGATTGAGCGAGCAATGGAATTGACGCGAGTAGGCACTGGTTAATTGCACGGGAAAGACTTACCCGATATATTATCCCGTTTAAAAACAAACTCATGATCCCCCCCGCTGTATCCACCCTCGGGGCAGCACGATGCACACGCGATGCAATCCCACCACTCGCCCTATACATGTACATGTATTTGTACATGTATATGAATATATATATATATATATGAAAATCTACAGTTATACACATATGTGCGTATGAAAATGTGTGTGTATGTATACATATATATATATATTCATTTATATATACAGGGCATCCCAGAGGGTGCCGCCCCCCCCCCCCCTCATCCGTGTCAAAGACTAGCATGCGCGAGCCTTTTTATGAAGAGAGCAACATTTCTTTGAACCCAAACGAAAAGTATAACCAAGTCGACACGCGCTCGTCGTCGCGCGCGTAACGAAAGTATTCCACATATGTGGGTTGTATGAAGCGTCTAGCAACAGTGGATGTGAACCGTGATATTTCAACAAAGTCTGCGCGCGCTCATGCAATACCTGAGGACGACTGTACTGTTTTTTAACGTTCTCGAAATATGCGACCAGGAGGGCGTGTCGCGCGCATGCCGAATTGGCGCGGCCGCCCTTGCGCGCTTGCTGGGGGGGGGGCGATACTTGTCAAACAACGCCATGCAGGCCCTTCGCGCTCTTCGGACGCGCGCACGTGTCGAAATCCTTCCAAGACCTTCATCGTCGACGCGCGGGCGCCATCATCGCCATCGGCGTGATCAACATCGGCGCCGTCGTCGGCCTTGCCGTCGTCATCGTCATCACCGCGACCAGCATCGCTACTACCATGATAGTGCCTACCGTTACCAGCGTCGACATGCCATTGCGCCCGCCCGGGCCACCGACTCGCAATGAAGTGCCCGCGCGTCAACGCGGCCTGTGAGACGCGCTGGGAGGTCCTCAGCGGTCAGCGCCACCGCGGCCGCGCGTCGGTCGCGCCAGACCAGCTGCCTGCTCTGCGCGCGAGCCTGCACGCGTTCGGGCGGCCGCAGCGACGCGATTGCCGGCGCCTTGCAGTCATCGCAATCGCCGCCGCGTGGGTTTTGCGAACCAAGTTGCGAGTTGGTGAGCGGGATGGTTGCGCGAGCAATGGAGGCGACAACCCCGGCAACCCGTTGGTGATCATTCGCCAGCTCCTGTCAACAAAAAAACAAGCCCCCCCCCCGCCGCGCTCCAGCCCGCCCCCACTTCCCGAAAACATCGGTTCCCCTGGCATGCTGGGATTTAAACCAGATCCGACCCCGTCGTTCATTCTAGATCTGAACTCATACCTTCCCAGGGGGCCAGGCAACGCATCCCCCCCCCATCCCCTCGCGCGCCTGGCAAACAATACTACGCGCGTACGTTTACCACATATCAACAGTTTCCGAAAACCCCTCTCACGAAAAAAGTACTCGACGCGGATATCCCCGCATGTCCATCTCCCGCGCATGTCACGTAACGCCGAGGACGTCTGTAGGGGAGCATCTGGGAGTCAGCGCGACTCCGCGCAGCCGCCAGGCGCGGCGACGATGACGACATCGACGGCGACAATTTCAGTGACGTCCTTCTCCTCCTGTAGGCATTTGTCAGGACAGATGAGCGAGCGCATGTGAAGTGCGATGGCGCCTTGACCAAACAAAGCAGGTAAGACTGCGAGTGGGCCTGAGCGTGAGTGGTCTGCGTATGAGTTAGTCGCAATGCGAGTGGGCCCACGAATAAAGGAGTTTGAGTGTGATCGAGTCTAGGTGTGAGAAAACTGGGTACAGGTGCGTCTGAGTATGAGTTCTTCTGAGTATGGGTGAGTCTGCGTGTGGCGGGTGAGCCTGAGTGTGAGCAAGGCTATTTGGTGTGGGTATGAGTTTGACGACTATGAGTCCGAGTAGATTTGCATGTGAATGTGAATGAGTTTGAGTGCGAGTATGTCCGAGTGATTGTGAGTGGGTCTGGATACAAGCGAATATGAACGCAAATGATTCTGAATGTGAATGAGCCTCTTTGTGGGTGGGTAACAACTCTGAAAGTCTCTCTCTGTATAGATGAATATGAGCAAGAGTAAATCTGAATGTGGCTGAGCCTGAATGTGAATGAGTGCGACTGTAAGGGAGGAAGAGGAGGAGGGGGTGAGGAGACGAGATTGATCTGAGTGGCAGTGGTTGGGGTGTGAGTGAGTCTGACTGTGGGCGGGTCCAGGAAAGATTCAGTTGGTATGTGGGCGAATCTAGATATGAGAGGGTCTGGTTATAAATGAGTCTGAGCAAGGGTGGGGCTGAGTGTGACGGAGTCTGAGTGCGAACACGTCTGGAGGGGGGGAAATCATAATGTGAATGGGTCTAAGTAAACATGGGCGACGAGTCTTCTTCTGAGTATGAGTGCTTCTGGGTGCGGGAGTCTGAATGTGACTGGATATGAATATGAATGAACCTGAATATGGAATGGTATCAGAATGTGCGAGTCGGAATGTGAGTGATTCTGAATATGAATGCGATGGGCCTGATTCTGGCGATGCGTGGGTCTGGGAAATCGTTTGCATGTAAATGGAGCTGAGGGTCGGCGAATCTGAGTGAGAGTTCATCCAGGTGTGATTGAGTGAGCCTCAACGCGTGCAAGTCTGGGTGTGAACGGGTCTAAATCCGAGTGCGCCTGGGTGTGGGTGAGCCTGAGTCTGGTCGAGTGTAAATGTGATGGGCGAAAACATTGGAACGCGAACGGGCCCGCATCATGTCCCCAGGTGCCCCACCCCCCTCTTGGGAGTGCTGAAACCAACGCCTCGCCTGAGACGCCCTCACGGTCTCCCCCAAACGCAGACGATGTTCAGCATGCACACGGGCAGCCCGCCTGAGACATACCCGCAATCTGGGCGCGAATCCTCCTTCTCCTCCTCCTCCGCCTCCTCCTCCTTCTCCTCCTCCTCCGCCCTCCTCCTCCTCCTCCTCCTCTTCCTCCTCTTCTTCCTCCTCCTCTCTTCCTCCTCCTCTTCTTCTTCCCTCCTCCTCCTCTTCTTCCTCCTCCTCCTCCAATCTGGGCGCGAATCCTGGAATGTCCCCGACCTGGGAAGCCTCCTCTGGAGGTGTGGGGGCTAGCGCCTCCCCGGAGACATCCTAATATCTTGCCAAGAAAGCACCGCCGCATGGGTCTTGCAATCCGAATTGAAGGTGGGCGGGTGGGATGACTGCGCGAGAAGTGGAGTTGGCAACTTCACTAGACCAGCCGGGCGAATAGCACGGGATATATTGGACCACGTACGTTGCACCACGTATACTTCCCGTTCTAAGCGGAACAAGCCCCCACCACCCTCCCCGACAGGGTGTATCGATCCTGCATGGAGAGGCCAATGTGCACGCAATTCTTCCCAATCATTCATACTCA
Source organism: Prorocentrum cordatum (assembly GCA_963575745.1). Classification (NCBI taxonomy): domain Eukaryota; class Dinophyceae; order Prorocentrales; family Prorocentraceae; genus Prorocentrum; species Prorocentrum cordatum. Next base: position 30,969 of record CAUYUJ010007962.1, on the reverse strand, counting down.
TACCCTCGCAGTGAATACCCATTGTATCGCTCTCTGCGTTCATCTCTATCAACTAGCACATTGCGCGCGCACTCGCATTCCCACAAACCACGCGCACGCGCCGTCGCGTGTGCATGTTGGCAGCCATCGACAATCTTGGGCCGCGCAAGGCTTTCAACGTCGAGGCACCCTAAACATCCATGGACCCATTGCGACCAAACTTCCTCCGACAACAGAATGCGCGCGCGACCTGGCGAATTCAAGTGGAAATCATGTGCTCCGCATGTCCATCAAATGTGACCAAGCGAGCCTCTCGCGCACAGGTGGCAATCATTCGAACGCCTTCGCGCGCTTGCTGGTGGGGGCGCGATCCTTGTCGAGCAACACCATGCAGGCCACTCGCGCTCGTCGGTCGCGCGCGCAGGTCGCAATCCTTCCAAAACCATCAACCACGACGCATCGACATCATGATCATCGTCGGCGCGGCCAGCATCGGCGCCGTCGTCACCATCACAACGCCACTATCACAACCGTTTCTGCCTGTCGTCGTCGATACCATGATACCACGCCCGCCCGAATCAACGACGCGCGCTGAAGTGCCCGCGAGCCAGCGCGGTCTGTCAGACGCGTTGGGGAGCGAACCCTCATCGGTCAACGCCAACGCGGCCGCGCCGGCGGCGCCAAGTTAGCAGTCCGCTCTGCGCGCGAGCTTGCGCGCGCTAGCGCGGTCGCGGCGATGCGCACACAGGCGCCGAGCAGTCATCGCAATCGCCGCCGCGTGAGTTTTTTCCACCAAGCTGCGGGTGGGAGAGCGGGGTGGTTGCTCGAGCAGTGGAATGGTTAACCCAAAAGTGTTGAAACAATCAGAACGTCATAGTTGCACTGCGCAGTACTCTGGAATACACTGTTTGGGGCCCACGCTGGCTAAGATCGAAAACATGCCTCTCCATCCTTGAACTTGTTGAAGCCTTGAGAGACCGAAACGACGGCGCGCGGCGCCGAAGCCAAAATTGCGCAGCGGCGCGCCCTCCGCCCTTTCCACTGCCGCGAGCGTTTGAATCGAACACGCGCGGCGCTAAGGCGCAAGCCGCATTTTGAAAGCCGCCCGTCCTCCACCCTGAATCTGTAGTAAGCATTCAAGATGAATGCGCGCGGAAATACAGCCATGGCAGCTCTCTGAAGACGATCCGCCCATCCATCCTAAATGCATTGCAACTCTCAAGGCTCACGATTGCACATCGCGAGGACACCTCAAGCGAAACGCCCCGCCCTCCTCGCCGACGCGCCCGGGGGCGCGACGCGGAGGCGCGATCGAGAAGGGCAGAGGGCGCTGGAGGACGAGGAGAAGGAGGAGGAGGAGGAGGAGGAGGAGAAGCAGGAGCAGGAGAGGAGGAGGAGGAGGAGGAGGAGGAGGAGGAGAAGGAGGACAAGGGAGGAGGAGGAGGAGGAGGAGGAGGAGGAGGAGGAGGGGAGGAGGAGGAGGAGGAGGAGGAGGAGGCGGAGGAGGACGACGAGGAGGAGGAGGGGAGGAGGAGGAGGAGGAGGAGAAGGGAGGAGGAGGATGGAGGAGGAGGAGGGGGAGGAGGTGAGGCGGAGGAGGAGGAGGAAAAGGAGGAGGAGAAAGGACGAGGAGGAGGAGGATGGAGGGAGGAGGAGGAGGAGAGGAGAGGAGGAGGAGGAGGAAAAGGAGAGGAGGAGGAGGAGGAGGAGAGGAAGAAGAGAAGGAGGAGGAGGAGGAGGAGGAGAAGGAGGAGGAGGAGGAGGAGGAGGAGGAGGAGGAGGAGGAGGAGGAGGAGGAGGAGGAGGAGGAGGAGGAGGAGGAGGAGGAGGAGGAGGAGGAGGAGAGGAAGGAGGAGGAGGAGGAGGAGGAGGAGGAGGAAGAGAGGAGGAGGAGGAGGAAGAGGGGGAGGAGGAAGGGGAGGAGGGAGGAGGAGGAGGAGGAGGAGGAGGAGGAGAGGAGGAGGAGGAGGAGGAGGAGGAGGAGGAAAAGGAGGAAGAAGAGGAGGAGGAGGAGGAGGAGGAGAAGGAGGAGGAGGAGAAGGAGGGTGTTTGAAGGATTGGGGCCTTCCCGCTCGGCCCCCCGGCGTTCCACGCCGAGGGAGGCCCCCCGGGGGAGGGCCCGAGGACGCCCCGAGAGGGCCCCGCCGAATCGCACAGCGGGCGGCGGGGGCGGGCGGCGTGCCCGCCGCGGGCCTCGACGAGGCCGCGCAGATGTCCAGCGAGCCGACGAGCGTCGGCAGCGTCGTCGTCGTCGTCGTCGTCGTCGCCGCCGCCGCCGGTGTCGCCCTCGCCCTCGCCGTCGTCGTCGTCGTCGTCGTCGTCGTCATCGTCGCGTCGTCGGCGTCTATCGTCGTCCTCCTCCGCCCCCTACCATCTAGGACTGGCGGCCGCAGAAGCCCAGCGTCCGCTGGGGCTGAAAGTGGGCCGCCCCGAGGACGAGGAAGCCGTCGAGGACGCCAAGACAGGCTGGACTCGCGGGCCCCCCCCCGGGCCCACTACCAGCCTGGACTGTCGAACCAACAGGCCCAGCAGCGGCTGGGCCCAATGAAACACCCTGCTGGATCAAACGCCCCAACAAGACAACCACGTAGGAAACCACTCCCAAGAAGCCTAAACCATTGAGAGCCCACGTCGGTGCACGCCCGTTCCACGCTAGAGACGAAGGCAACCCAGCACATAACGAAGTCACTCCGCATAGCACAACTGCTCGTGCAGGCAAATAAGGGACATGTAAGGTCAACGCTCACAGCAGGAAGCGCCAACATGCAAATAAACGCGTCTGCACAGAGGTAGTACCTTGACATGCAAACGCAATGATCTCAGCATTGGCATCGCACTTCCATAAAAGACATCCCATGGCATTCCGAAGCAAATAATTAAGACAAGACCAGCACAGTATTCTGCAATCAAACACAAGTCCACATCAAATGCAACCCTCCCAACATATACACTTGGAGTCGATTTCTGGGGCGCAGGCCATGAGCCCTCCCGGAGGGGGGTCCCCAGTCCCCAGATTAACTTTTGCCTATTGATGCGCGCTGCCGAGATACAGGAGTAACGTATTCAACCTCCGATATGCTCGCACTCCGGGGGGCGCGGTGACCCCGGGGAACAAGCGTCGGCAGACTACCCAACATAAGAACGACTCTCCGTGGACAGCCGCCGATGGAGAGTAGGGGGGGCCCACGCCAAGTCAAAAGTAGGTGGACTGGCCCCGTGAAATCCCTCGTCAGGTCACCACCCAGACGATGGCGGCAGTCCGATATGCTCGCACTCCGGGGGGCGCGGTGACCCCGGGGAACAAGCGTCGGCAGACTACCCAACATAAGAACGACTCTCCGTGGACAGCCGCCGATGAGAGTAGAGGGGGCCCACGCCAACTCACAAGTAGGTGGACTGGCCCCGTGAAATTCCTCCTCGCCAGGTCACCACCCAGACGACGACGGCAGATGACTGCGCGTGAGCCCTCGCCGAGGGGCAACAAAAAGCGAGCATGCACTACAGAGGCCCGCTTGTCTTTGGGCGCCTGGCTGCCAACGACCCCCGAAGCCCACCTTGGTGTCCGAAATTCATGTGGAGACGTGGCCCTCCCCAGAGGGGAAGCCGAGGCATCTCTCGCGCACCGCCTGCGACAGACCAGCGCCAGTCCATGCCGCGCAGCGCTCGCAGACGACCGCCCCGCCAGCGCGTCGGGGCACGTGCCCTTTGTGCTCGATGACCTCAGACCCGCTCCGCGCGCCTTCGCTGGCGGTAGCGCCCTGCCAACAACTGTCACCGCGTAGACGGACGTCTGCGGACTCCGCCGCCTGGAGTGCGGCGTCGACAGGGCCCGAAGGAAAACGAGGATGCGCATCGTGATTCGCCATCTGGGCGCCTGTCCTCAACTGGCGCAGCAAATTCCCACGGCGCGGCGACCTCGAAAGCGCGCCAAGTTAGATCCTTCAGAGGCCGGGGTGCTGCGACGGCACGCCCGACGCAAGGTAGCGCCATTGCCCAGGTTAACAACGATGCGCAAAATACTCACCAGCGCAATCACATCCTGGAACTGCGGGCGGCGCACGGGCGGCAAAAAAATAGCAGAGACCAAACGAGCCAGCTTCAACGTGCCTCGCCTCGCCCATGTCATGTACTTCGCAATCCGCTGGAAGCGCTTGGGCCCCATCTTCCCGCAAACTTCGCGTCGCCGACTCACGCGACGCAGAACAGCTCCTTCGCGCGCGCGCGGGCCCGCCCACGGGCGGCTAAGATAAATGGCAAGCCAGATGCCGGCCTCAGCGGCGCGATCCAGGTCCCTGCGCGGCGGAACCCAGAAGAAGGTGGATCTGCGCCCCCCGGCAGCAACTCGCTTCGACGCCAAATTATAGTGCGCGCACCCATAGCAGAGTCCAAATGATCCGTGCAGCCTTTGCCCTCCAGCAGGCCAGTGCACACAGCTCTGGAAAGGAGGACGCAACACCATATCCATCGGCGAAGAGTTTCCCACTCAATACTGTCAGAGGTCCAGCCACCCCAAAACGCACGCTCAGACGCCGAAGAAGCCACGGGAACTTCCAAATGCAATGTCGGCGAAGCGATGGCCGCGTCGAAGAGGCGCCCGCACGGATGGACCGGAGACACTGCTCATGTATATACTGCCGAAGCCCCGTCCAAAGTTTCAGGAAGCGCGCCATCCGGCTCCTCCAAATCATCAGCTGCCTGGGGAAGCTGCGTAAACCGGTGGAAATAATGCCCTGCAGAGACCAACTCAGCATCGCATTTGTAACGGCCAAGAACCTCAGCCAAACCAGCTGCACGCCTCGCCTCATGGGCCCGATGCAGACTTGACCACTGTGCCCAAGGATACGCCGCATAGATGTATGTATATATTTGTTTATATAGATATATATGGATAACTATGTATATACAATCGATGTAACCACCTTAATCTTCGAACCAACGCACGCTCGCATAGCTCGACGCCACATGGGAGCTTCAGCGCTCGCCAAGTGCACAAAACGCCAAGGGTTCCTGTCACCCAGCCACACCTGCGTGCCAAGACACAGAAGTTCGCGTTTACCCTTCGGCAACGTCGGCATCAAAGAGACAGATTCCTCTTGGGCCGTCGATGGGCCCCTCGACGCCTGTAATCGGTGGGCTCCCCGACCGCGCAGATCGTGCCCACGGATGCGCAGGGCGCCATGCGCCGGGTGCCCGCGAGCACCTGGGCGTCGGCTGGCTTATAGCGCAGCCATCTGAGACGAGGCCGCGAAACCTGACTTCGCGGGCTGACAGAAGAGCCCCAGCATCGCCGTCTCCGCCTGGAACTCCGCCACCGCCTGCCAAAGCGCCCTCATGCCCTGAAGCTTGCCCCCCGCCCACTACAGGAAGATATCATCAATGAGAGCGCGGGGCGCCGCGCCAGGGCGACGAATGCGATCCAGTGTCCAATGGCCGAGTTAAAAGAGCCAACATAATACCGCGCGCGCGCGAACAGCCTACAGTAATGCTTTGAAAGTTCGCAATGTCGTAGCTGATTGAACCAAACGCCTGAAGCCGCCTGGGAAGCGCACGGCGCTGGCACCGCATCCAGGGCAATCGAAAATTGCACTTCACCTCCGTGGCCTCAGAGAATAGAAGCGTCGCTCCCAGTATCGTCTCAGAGCACTTGCAAGCATCCAAAGCAGCAAATACTTCATGCCCAGTCGAACATACTGCAAACCCCGCCCCAAAGTTTAAGCCGAACGTCGGAACATACAAGATTTGGATCACCCAGGCCCCAACTTCCAGCAGAAGGATTGCCAGCCAGTCACTGCTTCGCGATGGGCGAGGGTAGCCTCCACCATGAGCGTAGGAAGTAATCCATCAAAGTCAACCTTTTACCGCCAGAGGACATGAACATGTGAACTATCTCGTTCCACGCGCGACCGCGCGGCCAAACTCTGAACCTTTCGCGCAGCGAGCTGACAAGGGCCAGCAACTCAATTTTCTTAACATGAGTGATGCGCGCATCGCAATGCCGGCGGGCGAGGCCGACCTTGGCCATGACCAAGAAGACGGCCCCCCTCACCATCCCGAGCGCGGTTCTAGGGGGGCAGCGGCCAAGACTGAAACTCACGAGGTAACTGCAGTGGCCTGGCAGCATGGCGGCCTCAAATGCTTTGCCGCGCGTCCATCTCGCGATCGCAAAGAACCTTCGGGGTAGCCGCTTTCGACGGTGAGCCCCAGGAAGCAGCGGCCGACTGCGAGTCCGTCACCTCGCTGGCCCTGTGCGCCACCTTGGCCCCATTGCTGAATGACTGCCGCGCAATGCGCTGCCATGCCTTCTGCTTGTCCGCCACCGCCGCATCGGACATCCGCTTGCAGAGCTGAGCCGCGAACGGCGACAAAACTCGACTGCAAGAAGACCTCCCGTTCCGTGCTAAACCAAAAAAACAACCACTCATGGCTCCAGCATGCCAACTGCCTTATGTCGCCGAACCCTCTCGAGATAGCGATCGGCTTCGTGCGGAAACAACGACATCTTGCGAACGTGGGATGGTTTCAGATTGACCGCTGCGATTGCCATGCGACGCTCGCGCGTGGCCACGCCGCGCAAACATCGCGCGCGTGGCCCATCTAGCAGCAGCCTTACACGCCAGCGCCTGCGACGCCAGCCTCGCTCCACCAGCAGGTGGGCGACGCGCGTGCGTGGTGGAAGTAAACTGTTATTCGCTAAACCTAGAGACGCTGCGCACCTTGGATAGGCCTCGGATGTCACGGCGATCGCACAGCTCCGTCTCGATGGCAACCGCCACCGCGCCCCGCGCGCCGCGAAGGTCCGCCGCCCCTTGAACTTGTTTAGTGCGCCGCGCAGGCCCTCTCCTGTCTGCCTCGGCGCGGGCGCAGCCTGGCCCTGGCGTCGCAGGGGCGCTTCGGAACTTGATCCCAGGCCTGACATGCCACTCCGCACCTGAAGTCAAAACAAGGAGGCGCGCTGGTAAATGCGAGAACGCGGCGCCCTCACCGTGCATTCTCGGCTGGGTCGCCCTGGTCGCTCGATTGGCTGATATCAGTAAGTTGTCTATCACCGAATGCTGCTCGGCTTCATCTTTAGCCAAAACCAAGCCGCTGAGTTGGCGCAGCCAAGGAACCTCCAACGCATCAACTCTCACGTGAAAGTCCCCAGCCACGACCCAATCCCGCTGCGCCGCCTCGAACTCAGCAACGCGCTGAGCCCAGGCCCACAGCGCCTCCATATTAGACTCGCCCACGCAGAGTCTTGCAGCATAACGTTCGAACTAATCACTCCCGGCGTCGCCCCCCCCCCCCCCCCCCCCCCCAGCAGGCGCGCATTGCAGAGAAACGACCAGGAACCATATCGGTAGAACGCAAAAACGGAGGACGCGCCACAGGAATCGACGTCCTCGCCAGAGCCACCCCCCCACCAGCAACGCGCGTGCCCACTGCCGAGAAAGTTGCCGATGACCAAGCACCGTCAAAGCCAAAATCTCGAATGTGATGCTGCAGCCCCCCCAAAGCCTCAGGAGTGCGATGGTGCTTCTGAGTTGCAAGTACAGCAACCTTCTCATCAAATGTTCCCAACAACGACTCCACGCAACCCCAAGAGGTGATATTGGCAACAGTTATCGTACCCTTGAGCTGCGCCGTAAGACACACGAGCCGCAGGACGTGAAAACCGTGAATACACCTGCCAGAACAATTATGGCCCTGCACGCGCAGCAACTTGCCGCCGCGGATGGTAGCCTCCTGCAGCCAGCTTCTGAGCCCTTGAACACAGCTCGCCATCATAAGCACTCGCCGTACCTCCAGGTCACATCACCATCTGAATATTTGCGAACTCCTCATCACCAGGACACCAAACATTTTTGGCCACAGAGCCAACCGCAGTCGAAACCACATCACCATCAGAATCGGTCGCACCCCCTGTGCTAGTAGGTTCGCCGTTCCCATTGCGATCGGAGTCGAGCTTCTGGTTGACCACCAACTCACGTAGTGCATTCCCCAAGCCCGCCGTGATACGATCCAGGGCCGGCTGAGAGCAGTCCTGCCCTTCCGCCGCCTTGGAAAACAATTCGCTCAACATGTCCGTAATGGTACCCAACACCTGTGGGCCGGTCGTTGGTCACAACCAGCAGCTGGTCAGTAAAGCCTTCTGAAGCGCCTCCAACTGCTGTCCCAAGTCCACCAACAATGTGCTAACCTCGTCCAAAGCAGCCTGCGCCTCCGTCTCTGCAGCCTCAGCTTTCTCGGCCATGAGCTGGGCCTCTTCCAGCTTCGCCTGCATCTTGTCACCTTCGCTTTCTGCGCAGGCACTCAATCAGCCAACGCATGAGCCTGAGCATGCAGTGGCTTAGCCTTATGAGCTTCAGCTCGCAACTTGACCAACTTAGCTCTTAACTCCGACCTGCGTGACGTATCCCAGGTAGACCCCACCCCACCAATGCCTCCAAATCTGCCTCGAGCTCCTTGATCTCAGCAAACCGCTTGGCCTGCCGATCTTCAGCCCCTGCCGCAGAAGCAGCGTCAGAAGCGACAGCAGCATAGTCCACCTCCATACTGGAAGCGGCCTCCTCTTTGCTGGTGCTCTTCTTCTTGCGAAGCTGATCATTCTCGGTCTGCAAACGATCAACGAGCTAATGGTGGCTAGCGGGCGGCTCCTCGACCGACTCTGTTCCTCCATCGTGTTCCTTGCGTTTCCGCGCCGAATGCACATCAGACCCGACGTCCCCTCGGACCAGGAACTGCTTACATATGCAACTTGCTGCGAAAGCGACGTAAGTGAATCCCCCAATTGATGAAAGGCTTGCCCGACTTGGGCTGAGCACAGTCCTGGCAAAACCTATATTTGTGCATTTTGCCCTCTCCCGCTATGTTCGACCCCTGCTCCCCAAGAGCAACCGATGGGCTGCACTGAATTCCCAAACCAGAGACAACAAACCGAGGAGAAAACAGAGTTGAGCACGGCGGGTCCCCGCTCCCGCCGCACTCGAAGGCGTGATTGTAGATGTCGTCTCGACGCCGCGAGCCGTTCTGAATATGTGCGGCGTCCGTCTCAGGCCGAAGTGCACCTGAGCCAGAACGGCTAAGCGGAGGAGGAAAGGGGGACGCGGAGGAGAAGGAGGAAGGATGAAGGAGGGAGGGGGGACAAGGACGGAGAAAGAAAGGGGGGCCGAGGAGGAAGAGGCGGAGGAGGAGGAGGAGGAGGAGGAGGAGGAGGAGGAGGAGGAGGAGGGAGGGGCGGAGGAGTATGAGGAGGACGCTTCGCGCCCGCCCCCGGCCTGCCACGGCCAGGGCCTCTGGGGTGCACGGCTCGGGCCAGAGCGCTGGGCGGGAGGAGGCAGGGAGCGGGGAGGCACCCGCGGCCAGCGCCGGAGACGCCGCCTGCTCCGGAGGCGCGCGCGACCCGGCAGGATCGCCGCCGCGGCGTGGTCGGACAGGGGCCCAACCCCCCAAAAGCCCGGGCGGTCCCCCTGTGCGAGGGGGGTGGGGGGGCACACTCGGGTGGCAGGGGGAGGGAGGAGCAGGGGCAGGGGGAGGGAGGAGGGAGGGAGGAGGGAGGGAGGGAGGAGGGAGGGAGAACGCACCCACGGACCAGCCGCGGACCGTGCACGAGCCCTCGATCCGCCTTCCTTGTCGCACTCGACTTCTGGCTGGGGCTATCTTGGCCTTGATCGGAGATCGGGGGTGGGATCGACGTGAGCCGGACCCCCCAAACGGGAAATCGATTGCGGCTTCGTGTTTGCGTCGTGCATACGAGGCGAGCTGCGTGCGCGTACGAGACGAAAGATCCCGCCGTCGCTAGGGCGAAGTCATGGCAAAAATCCATCCCCATCCTGGGGCGGTTGTGGGGACGGGGTTGTCCCGTGAGTGTTCTGTGGATGTCCAGCGTATGCATGGTTTTCCCGATGGTTGTCCCGCTGGTTGTCCTGAGGATTGTCCCGAGTGTTGTTCCGATGGTTGTCCCGATGGTCGTCCCGATGGTTGTGCCGATGGTTGCACCGATGATCCTCCCGACAGTTGTCACGATGGCTGTCCCGATGGTTGTCACGATTGTTTTCCCAATGGTTGTCCCGATGGTCGTCCCGACGGTTTCCCCGATGAGTTTCCCTATGATTTTGCCGATAGTTGTCCCGATGGCTGTCCCGATAGATCTAGGCAAAAATAGACGCCGATTGTCCAGATGATGGATGACCCAATAGATCAACAGTGGGATCTACAGGTAGATCGTGTGAGATAGACAGTGAAGTGGATAAAGTGATCGATAATGAGGTCGGTACCGAGATTGGCAGATGATGGCACCGTTAGATAGTACTGACAATACATCGATGCAAATATCTACCGATCGCGCGTGAAATCCATGGGTCGTGTTATCGATGGGAGATAGTTCAGTCGCTAGCGAGATCGATCTTAACATGCATCGGTAGATGGACAACTACAATACCTGTTGGATCGGTACAGTCTTACCGATAGAGGGCGCTCGATGGAATCAGACAATTGTCCTGATGGTTGTCCCGTCATTGGTTCCACCCCTACGACCTCCTTATCGGCCTCTGGTTTGTCAGTGATGTATCACTCCGCGTCGAGGGCTTGCTGCCGCCGCCGCCAGCAAGCGACCAGGTCCGACCGCGCATCGTCCCCACGACGGGCCTACCGGCGGCAACGAGTCTGTGCCAAGACGGCATGGACTCTGCCTTATGCCGCCGCGTGGGCCGCTCAATCCCAGACAGCGGGACAAAAGCAAGTCCGCCCAAGATCGGTTCCCGGACCCCTCACCGTGCCCCGCACGAACTTCTTAGAGGCTTGACCTGGTGAGGTTCCGATGTATTTTCCGGGTTCCACCTGCCGCTCGTGGCCCGACCCAAACGTCACAACAACGACACCCGGGAATGTGGGCGTCAAGCAGGCGGCAGTGTGGGCCACGGGCCGATCCCGGACCTGAGAGCGGCAACAAGACTGCGTCCAAAACGGAACACCAAAAACGTCGACCTTGAAAGCATGGAAAGCACGCCCC
>CAUYUJ010007962.1:0-12500 GCA_963575745.1 Prorocentrum cordatum | reverse complement strand
TGATTACTCTCAACTCACTACTCACTACTTACTACTCACTGCTCGCTACTCCATACTCGCTACGCACTACTCACTACTCACTACTCGCTACTCCCTACTCAGCACTCCCTACTCGCTACTCGCTACTCACCACTCACTACTCACTATTCTCTACTCACTGCGCACTACTGACTACTGACTACTCACTACTCACTCCTCGCTAACCGCTACTGTGTACTCCCTCATTCCTACTCCCTACTCACTACTCACTATGCACTACTCGCTACACACTACTCACTCCTCACTACTCACTACTCACAATTCCTTACTCACTACTTCCTTCCCGCTACTCACTACCCACTACCCACTACTCACTAGATTTCTACGCGCTACCCAAAACCACCACTACCCATTACCCACTACTCACTACTCGCCACTCACGACTCATTGCGCACTAGTCACTATCAAATACCCACTGCTCACCAATCGCTACTCAAAACACTCTACGTTCTACTCACTACCCAACGCCCTTTCCCCAGCGCCCTTTTCGGCGCAAACGGGGGGAGGGGGGGGGTTCGAACCCCCCCGCCCCCCTTTCAAGCGCCGAGGAGGGGAGGGGGGGGGGGGGCGGAACCGCCCCCCCCCTTCTAGGGAGGGGGGCGGGGTGTTCGGACCCCCCCAGAAGGGGGTGAGGGGGCGGGGTCGAGAATCTCACCCCGCCTTTGGAGGGGAGGAAGGGAGGTTATGCGAGCACCCCCCCCTCGTCGTGCATTCAGTAGAATTTCGAAAAGTGGCCCCGTGGAAACGGTCGGGACTTCCAGGCACCCCGCCCTGAAGAAGAGGAAAGAGCGCAACATGGCCCATCGACGGTGGAAGCTGATGCAAACTGTCAAAATTCGTCGTTTTACTATTTACCTAACAGCGAAGACTGATAGGTATCTAATGGGGTCAAAAGAGAACATCTGATGACTCTCCAGGGGGGTCTGGGCGGGAGCCGGACAGGCGAGGGCCGTGCTCGTTTTAAACAATCAGTCACACACTTCGTGCTCTTCGACCTCCCAGAACTCCATTCCCAGGCCACATTTTGAATGCCCGGAGCCAACTGTAAGCCACTTCGTGTTCTTCGACTTCCCAGAACTCCATTCCCGGGCCACATGATGGATGCCCAGAGCCAACTGTAGGCCACTTCGTGCTCTTCGACTTCCCAGAACTCCATTCCCGGGCCACATTTTGGATGCCCGGAGCCAACGGTAGGCCACTTCGTGCTCTTCGAGTTCCCAGAACTCCACTCCTGGGCCACATTTTGAATGCCCGGAGCCAACTGTAAGCCACTTCGTGGTCTTCGAGTTCCCAGAACTCAATTCCTGGGCATGATTTCGAATACCCGGAACCAACTGTAGGCCACTTCGTGTTCTTCGAGTTCCCAGAATTCCATTCCCGGGCCACATTTTGAATGCTGAGGCAGGCAGAGGCTGAGGCAGGCTGAGGCTGAGGCAGGCTGAGGCCGAGGCTGAAGGCAGACTGAGGCTGAGGCAGAAGCAGGCTGAGGCTGAGGCAGAGGCAGGCTGAGGCTGAGGCAGGCTGATGCTGAGGCAGGCTGAGGCTGAGGCTGAGGCTGATGCAGGCTGAGGCTGAGGCAGGCTGAGGCTGAGGCAGGCTGAGGCTGAGGCTGAGGCCAAGGCTCAAGGCAGACTGAGGCTTTGGCTGAAGCAGGCTGAGGCTGAGGCTGAGGCTGAGGCTGAGGCAGGCTGAGGCTGAGGCTGAGGCAGGCTGATGCTGAGGCAGGCTGAGGCTGAGGCTGAGGCTGAGGCAGGCTGATGCTGAGGCAGGCTGAGGCTGAGGCTGAGGCTGATGCAGGCTGAGGCTGAGGCAGGCTGAGGCTGAGGCCGAGGCTGAAGGCAGACTGAAGCTGAGGCTGAAGCAGGCTGAGGCTGAGGCGAGCAAGCAACGGATTGGAAAGCCCCCCCAGCCTGAGCCCTGAGGCTGAGGCCGGGGCAGGCTGAGGCTGATGCAGGCTGAGGCTGAGGCAGGCTGAGGCTGAGGCCGAGGCTGAAGGCAGACTGAAGCTGAGGCTGAAGCAGGCTGAGGCTGAGGCTGAGGCAGGCTGAGGCTGAGGCTGAGGCAGGCTGATGCTGAGGCAGGCTGAGGCTGAGGCTGAGGCTGATGCAGGCTGAGGCTGAGGCAGGCTGAGGCTGAGGCCGGGGCTGAAGGCAGACTGAGGCTGAGGCTGAAGCAGGCTGAGGCTGAGGCTGAGGCAGGCTGAGGCTGAGGCTGAGGCAGGCTGATGCTGAGGCAGGCTGAGGCTGAGGCTGAGGCTGATGCAGGCTGAGGCTGAGGCAGGCTGAGGCTGAGGCCGAGGCTGAAAGGCAGACTGAGGCTGAGGCTGAAGCAGGCTGAGCTGAGGCTGGGCCAGGCTGAGGCTGATGCAGAGGCTGAGGCAGGCTGAGGCTGAGACAGGCTGAGGCTGAAGAAGCGTGAATGCAGGCTGAGGCAGCGGCAGGCTGAGCTGAGGCAGAGGTCTGAAAGGCAGACTAGGAGCTGAGGCAAGAAGCAGGCTGAGGCTGAGGCTGAGGCAGGCTGAGGCTGAGGCTGAGGCAGGCTGAGATGAGGCAGGCTGAGGCCGAGGCCGAGGCAGCAGGCAGACTGAGGCTGAGGCTGAAGCAGGACTGAGGCTGAGGATGAGGCAGGCTGAGGCTGAGGCTGAGGCAGGCTGATGTTGAGGCAGGCTGAGGCTGAGGCTGAGGCTGATGCAGGCTGAGGCTGAGGCAGGCTGAGGCTGAGGCCGAGGCCGACAGCAGACCGAGGCTGAGGCTGAAGCAGGCTGAGGCTGAGGCAGAGGCAGGCTGAGGCTGAGGCTGAGGCTGAGGCTGAGGCAGGCTGATGCTGAGGCAGGCTGAGGCTGAGGCTGAGGCTGATGCAGGCTGAGGCTGAGGCAGGCTGAGGCTGAGGCCGAGGCTGAAGGCAGACTGATGCTGAGGCTGAAGCAGGCTGAGGCTGAGGCTGAGGCAGGCTGAGGCTGAGGCAGGCTGAGGCTGAGGCTGAGGCAGGCTGAGGCTGAGGCTGTGACTGCGACTGCCGTTGCCGCTGCGACTGTCATCGCGAATGCGACTACGACTGCGAGAACAGCAGAATTCTACAACTGGATTCTCATCCGAATCTTAAGGGGAATGCTTCCAGATATGCTCCTACACATCGCTGCTATTTCACAATCTTCCACTGTGTTTCACTATTGTTGCACCTTTTTTTTTACAAGCGCAAGCGGGCCCCGCGGCGAAACGCAAGGAGGAGAGGGGGAGGAAAGGGGGGAGGGTGAAACCGCCGGCAGCCAGCCCCTGCAGCTGCGCCGCATCTGCCTGGTCCGGCGGCCCCGGCCGATCCTCCAGCCGCATGCGCAGCGCCGCGCGCCAGCCCGCAACGCTGCCCCCCGCTCGCACCGCGGGCACCCGCAGGAGCGCCGCTGCCCGAGGCGGCAACGCGCTGGCCCACCCCGGGCAGAGCCGAGCCGCCAGCGCCCGCCAGTGCGGGGCTGCGCTGCCGCAGCAGAGGCACGCGACCCACCCGGGGCCCTGCGACGCCGCGTGCGGCGCCCACGCGCCGCCCCCGAAGAGGGCGCGGGCGGCCTCGGCGGCGCCGCGCTGGGGCGAACCCTGGCCGACCGCCCACGGTCGCCGGGGGCGCCGCTGCAGCTGCGGCTGCGGGTCCCCTGCCGGCGACGTCTGCTGCTGCTGTGCCCGCCGCCTGTTGGGCCGCGCAGCCCGCGCCAGCCGTGGGCCGCCCGTCCAGCGCCTGTGCACCCTGGGCCCAGCTGGCCCGGAGCCGTCGTGGTTGGCGCGCAGCGCGGCCAATTCCACGGCGGCCAGCAACCGCTGCAGGCAGCGTAGCGCGCGCAGCTGCACCTGCCGCCCGACGCAGAGCGCGCGCTCCGGCAAAAGGCGCGCGCGGCGGCGCCCGCCAAGCGGTCGGCGGTCTCATTGCCAGCGTGGTCCTCGGGCGCGATCCCGCGACCCGCCGCCGCGGCTGCGTCGAGGTGCCCCTTGACCCAGCGCGCCTCGATGAAACCGCTCTCGCAGTGCGGCCTCAGCAGCTCCCACAGGTCCGCGTGCGCCCACTCGGTGGGAGAGGCGCCGGCGCGCAAGGCCGCGACCCCGTGGCACACGTAGCGCGAATCAGAGACCAGCTCCAGGGGTGCTCCGACCGCGCTGACCGCGTGCACCGCCGCGGTGAGCTCGGCCCGTTGCGCGGTCTGGGACCCGTCCACGGGCCCGTTGCGGCGCCGCAGCAGACCGTCGGACCTTGCCAGCAGAGACCCCACCCTGCCCGAGCCAGAAGCGGGTCTGCGGGGTGCTCGCAGGCGCCGTCGCTCCAGGCCCGCAGCCGTGCTTGCCCAGGGCCAACCGCTGGTGGCGGCAGCGGAGGCGGCGGCAGCTCCTGCTTGGCCTGCGCCGCCAAAACGGCCAAGCGCGCGTCCAGCGGCAGCGCCCCGGTCAGCGGAACGCCGGCTGGGAGGCGCGCGAGCAGGGCTTCCTGGCTCAGGCCTGCGGCGTGCAGCTCAGCGCGGCGAGCCGCTGCCCACTGGGGGCACTTCGAAGCGGTGCTCCTTGGTTTCTGCCGCGGCGCCGCAGTGCGGGCAGCGCGCGGGCCGGCCCCACTTCGCGGCCACCGTCTCCGTGACGACGTTGCCACTGAGCACCGCGCGGAGGGCGCCGGCCGCGTCTTGCGCCAGCTCCTCGCTCTCGAGCAAGCGGCGGGTGGCCCAGCGGTCGATTCCGCCGCCGACATGCCCGAGGTCGGCACGCCGCCCAGCCACCACGCGGGCCTCACGCCGCGACCAGGCCTCCAGCAGCGCCGCTTGAGTGTCCTGCAGCGGGCGGTGCTGCGGCCGCCAGCCGCCCGGGGCCCAAGGGACGCCCTGCCACAGCGTGACGTCGTCGCCAAGGCCGAGGTCTGCCATGTTGCGCCTGGCGGCAGCGAAGGGCCCCTGCTGCCCCCCGTGCCCGGCGTCCTCGGCGCCCGCCGCCTCGCGCCAGAGCTCGAGCGGGAAGCGCCGGCGGCGCATCGCCTTGGCGACCTGCCACAGCGGAGCCAGGGCGGCGACCGCGGCAGGATCGAGGCGCCAGCTCGGACTGAGCACGCCGAAGACCACCTCGGCGGCGGCACGCAGCCCACCCCGGCAGACGGCCTGGCGCGCGGCCGCCCGCAGGCCAGCCAGCTCGCGCGCCGGGGGGCGGCCGCGCGAAGAGTCGCACATGCCTGCGGACGTGCCCGCAGCCGCGCCGAGCAGGCATCTCTGCGGGAAGCCCACCGGCAATCGCGCGATGCGGGTGAAGCGCCCCGCCGCTGCCTGGGCTCTCGCGCCAGCGACCGCGCTGCGACATGCCCGCCCTGCTGTGGACACCACGCCGAGGTCGCGAATGCCGCAGCCGGCCGCGACCCCTGGGGTCTGCGTGCGGAGCCAGCTGCGGAGACTGGCTGAATTCGCGAATTGCCGGCTCTTGTCCCTGTTAAGACGCCAGTCCATGGCCACCTCAAACAGCGACGTCAGCCGGAGCGCCTCGCGCACAGCGTCGCCGACCTCGGCCGCCTCGTGGCCGGGCCCGCGGGCCCAGAGAATGAAGTCGTCGACGTACGCCCTCTGCTGGAGACGGTCGTCGAGTGCGCCAGCGCGCCGCTGCCAGGGCCGCGCGAGCACGCTGAGGAAGAAAACCGCTAATGGGCACCCTGGCAGCATGCCGCTGGACGGCGCCCACGGATCGCCGATGGCCCTACCGACCCGGACCCGCCGCCGCGTGGTGCAAGCCGCCAAGGCTGGCGCAACCGCCCACCCCGGCACCCCCGCTCGCCCCAGGATGGACGGCAAGGAATGGAGATCGACGCGGTCGTAGGCCCTGCGCCAATCCAGGGCGGCGCCGGCGATGCACTCAGCTAACCCAGAGGGCCGGGACTTGCTATAACAGCCGTCAGACGTTCGATTGATTGCTCAAGTCTTATAATAATACTTACTGCTTAAAATAAGACGCGCTGATTATAATAAGAAGTGGCTGCTTATTATAAACGTTGAATCTTCACAAGGCGCATATTTCGCCCTAGTCGCGTTTATTGCAGACACCATTATCATTATCGCTATATTATTGCACTGGGCGTTTTGGGAGAAAAAAGCGATTGCGATATGTATAATACCATGTATACAACAATGTTCGAAATGATTTCGTGTATCACATTGCACTTGTGCCGTCTTGGAGCCGTCTTGTGCCGTCTTGGGGCCATCTTGGGCGCGGTGCTTCGCCCTGGGGCATCCTAGCCGCATTGGTGGCATCTTCGGCTGTCTTGGAGTGCGTGCGCGCGTCACTTGTGCGCATTTGCTCGCGCGCTCGTGTGCGCTTGAGTGCGCGCGTGTGTGTGTGTGTGTGTGTGTGCGTGCGTGCGTGCGTGCGTGCGTGCGTGCGTGCGTGCGTGCGTGGCGTGTGTGTGTGTGTGCGTGTGTGCGTGTGTGCGTGTGTGCGTGTGTGCGTGTGTGCGTGTGTGCGTGTGTGCGTGTGTGCGTGTGTGCGTGTGTGCGTGTGTGCGTGTGTGCGTGTGTGCGTGTGTGCGTGTGTGCGTGTGTGCGTGTGTGCGTGTGAGCGTGTGCGCGTGTGCGCGTGTGCGCGTGTGCGCGTGTGCGCGTGTGCGCGTGTGCGCGTGTGCGCGTGTGCGCGTGTGCGCGTGTGCGCGTGTGCGCGTGTGCGCGTGTGCGTGTGAGTGTGCGTGTGCGTGTGCGTGTGCGTGTGCGTGTGCGTGTGCGTGTGCGTGTGCGTGAGCGTGAGCGTGTGCGTGTGCGTGTGCGTGTGCGTGTGCGTGTGCGTGTGCGTGTGCGTGTGCGTGTGCGTGTGCGTGTGCGTGTGCGTGTGCGTGTGCGTGTGCGTGTGCGTGTGCGTGTGCGTGTGCGTGTGCGTGTGCGTGTGCGCGTGCTATTCGAGTGCGTGTGCGTGTGCGCGTGCGCGTGCGGCGTTCGCGTGCGCGTGGCGCGTGCGCGTGCGCGTGCGCTTGCGCGTGCGCGTCGCGTTGCGCGTGCGCGTGCGCTGCGCGTGCGCGTGCGCGTGCGCGTGCGCGTGCGTGTGCGTGTGCGTATGCGTGTGCGCGTGCGCGTGCGCGTGCGCGTGCGCGTGCGCGAGCGCGTGCGCGTGCGCGTGCGCGTGCGCGAGCGCGTGCGCGTGCGCGTGCGCGTGCGCGTGCGCGTGCGCGTGCGCGTGCGCGTGCGCGTGCGCGTGCGCGTGCGCGTGCGCGTGCGCGTGCGCGTGCGCGTGCGCGTGGGCGTGGGCGTGGGCGTGGGCGTGGGCGTGGGCGTGGGCGTGGGCGTGTGTGTGTGTGTGTGTGTCTGTGTGTGTGTGTGCGTGCGTGCGTGCGTGCGTGCGTGCGTGCGTGCGTGCGCGCGTGCGCGCGTGCGTGCGTGCGTGCGTGCGTGCGTGTGAGCGCGCTTGCGCGCGTGTGCGCGCGCGTGGGTCTGCGCGCTCGCGTGCGTGCGTGTGTGCGCGCGCGTTCGCGCGTGCGTGCTCGCGCGCGCGCGTGCGTGCATGTGCGCGCGTGCTCGCGTGGGCTGGGCGCGCCGCGCCGAGTCCGGCGCCGCTCGTCGCGGAGCCCTTGGCTCCGTCTCCCGCGCCGCCCTCGGCGCCGCCCACGGCGCCAGCGGCGATGGAACCGCCGCCGATGGCCTTGCAGGGCGCAGAGGCGGCAGAGCGGCTGCTCCGGGGAGGAGGCGGACCCCGCGGGGCGGGGCGGGGAAGGGGAGGGGCAAGGGAGAGAGTCAGGAAGGGGAAGGATGGAGGAAGGAGGGCAAGGAATGGGGAATGAACAGAAAATACATCGGGCGGGGCCCAGGGAAGGGGAAGGGAACGCGGGAGGGAATGGAAGGTAAGAAGTGGGGAAGGGACAGGATGGGATCGAGAGCGGGGTTGGAGGGGACGGGAGAGGGAAGGAGACGGCCGAACATTCAGGCCGCGGATCTCTCGCCCTGCACTGGGCGCGTTCTGCCCAGGATTTCGGGGAAAAAAGCATCCGACGCGTCATCGATGCGTCATCGACGCTGGCATCGATGACGCATCGACGGCGCCGAAGATTCTCAGGCGGGCCCAGCCGTCTCGACGAGGGGGCGAGCGATCCGCGACCTGAATCTTTGGCCCCTCTCGAGTGTCCCTCATGCCACTCTCTCCCTCGCCATGCTCTCCCACCGTCCTCAGGTATCATGTCCCCCCCACTCAGCCTTGCTCCATCCTCATCTGCTCACCTCACTCCTTACTCCTTATCCCTCGCTCCCCCCACTCCTCGTCCTCGCTCCTCACCCCTTCCTCGCCTCATCGTGCATAGCCATGTTGGCTGGCGCCATTCCTGGCGCAGGGCCATCGCGCGCTCGCGCGCGATGGCCGAGACGCGCGATCGCTGCGGCGACGCCAACGGCATCGCGCATGCATTAAGGCCATACGTCGCCGCAGAGTGGCTCACGCACGGGCGCAAGCCAGGAAAGGATAAGTTCAACGAGAACTGCGTGGAGGAGATCCACCGCCACGCGAAGGCGCCGTCGTCGTCGCCGCAAGTCGTCGTCGTCGGCCGTCGTCGCCCCTCGTCTGTCGCCGTCGACGGCGACGACGTCTGCCGCCGTCGACGGCGACATCGTTGACGACGTCGTCGACTTCCGACGCCGACGTCGACGATGATGTCGACGTCGTCGACGACGTCGGCGTCGCTCTCGAAGATGACCCTCGTCACGACCGGTGGTCGACGACGTCGACGACGACGACGTCGGCGACATCGTCGGCGGCGTCGTCGACGTCGACGGCGACAGACGTCGACGTCGTCGTCGTTGGCGGTCGACGACGTCGTCGCCGACGGACCAGTCGTACTCCAGGCGGTTGCCGCTCTGGAGGCAGTCTCGCCGAATCTGAGCCTGAACGAGTCGGCCTGCAAGCAGGCGTTCGAGCAGCTCGCGAAGGAGATTCCAACGATCAAGTCGCTGGACGCCGCGGCCATCGACGACTGGGCCGAGTCCCAGAGCCTCATGTTCTGGGTTTGCGAACCCACAGGAGCAGGAGCAGGAGGAATAACAGGGGGGAGCAGGAGGAAAAGGCAGGCGGAGGAGGGAGGAGGGTGACATATGGGAGCAGGTGACACAGGAAGGAGGAGGAAGGAGGAGGAGAGTTACCATCCTCCTCGACCTCGTCTAATCCCTCTCGGCCGCACTCCATCCGCAGCCTTACTCTTCACTCCTGATTCCTCGCTCCGTACTCCTCACCCCTCACTCCCTATCCTCATCCTCGCTCCTCGCGCCTTGCTCGCCTCATCCCCGATCCTCCGTCTATCGTCGCCCCCCCCCCCCCCCCTCCCCCGCGCCCCCCCCCTTTCCCGCCGCGCCCCCAGGCTTCGCAGCATGCTGCGCCACCTCTACGACCCGATTCGGCGAGAGCGCAACGAGGGCAAGGTGCCGCAGTGGCTCGGCCTGCTGCGCCAGAAGCAGGGCGCGGCGCCAGCGGCGGCAGCTCCACGGGCAACGCCTCGCCTGAGCCCACTGCGCAGCGATGCGAGTCTGGCGGCGGTCGAGTACAAGGTGACCTACGACCCCACGACGGCCACGGTCTTTCGGGAGACCAAGAGCGGCAAGCCCGAGTCGACGAAGGACATCTTCAGCAGGCCGCGCGCCAGGGGGCACCACATCATGATGGCGAAGTGGCCCGACGGCTACGAGGTAGAAGTCACGGACTTGACAGTCAGTGCGTGGAAGGGCCGACAGGAGACAGCTTCAGACGGGAAGAATGTCCTCAAGCTCTGGAGCGGTTCGACCGACGGCGGCGTGAAGGTCACGGCGGAGAAGAAGCAGCTGGACAAGAACAACCCTGGGGTGATCGTGAAGTTCGGCGGCTCGCAGATGGTGCAGATCAGCTTCAACTACGTGCCAGAGAGCGACGCTTGCGCTCACGCAGTCGCCTGGGCCAAGGGCGTGGTCTCAGGCAGGTTCGACCCCGACAGGGACCTCAAGCCGAAGAAGGAAAAGCTGGAGAGGTCGTTCGGCGCGGGGAAGCCAGGGGCGACCAAGAAGCGGCCTGCAGCTGCCGACAGCGGCGCCAAGGGCAAGAAGGCGCGCCCATCGGCGACTGGCTCTGCAGAGGAGGATAACGAGGAACATCCAGAGGCAGCCGCAGGAGAGGACGAGGGCCCAGGCGAGGACGAGGGCTCGGACGAGGAGGAGGATCCGCGAGCGTCTGAGGACGAGGGCGAAGAGGAGGAGGTGGGCGAAGCAGATGGGGCTGATGCCGAGGAGACTGATCCAAAGGCCGCGGAGGCTAAACCCGAGGCCTCGGGGAAAGAGGAGGACGAGGAGGCCGAGGCCAAGGCCGTCTGGAAGAAGCCCGCGGCGGCGAAGGTTGCAGCTAAGAGGCCAGCTGCTGCAACGGACGCGGAGGCCACGGATGAGGTCGCGGGGAAGGCTGCAGCTGCTGCAACGGGCGCGGAGGCCACGGATTAAAGAGCAGCTGCTGCAACGAGCGCTGAGGCCGAGGGCGCAGCGAGGCGCAGGGCGTCCTCGCCGCAGCTCGCGGCGCCTCCGGTGAGCGTGTTTACTGTCTGGCGCGCCTGCCAGAGTGCTCGAGCGGTTTAGCGGGCGCGTCCATCAGTTCTTTTTCCTCTCCCACCGCAAGTTATCTTTCTCTACCGTCGCCATCGCCCCATTCATTCTTTTCTATCTACACCCCTCTTCTATTCTATATCTACTAGACGCCTGGCCCCATTGTTTCCCACACGACACAAACACAACGCACAAGCACCGTCTCTCATCAGTCCTCACTTCTCTGCTCCCTCTCTCTCTCTCCCTCTCTCCTCTCTCTCTATCTCTCCTCTCTCTCTCCTATATATATATATATATATTTGCATCTCTCTCTCTCTCTCTCTCCTCTCTCTCTCTCGTTATCTCTATCTCTCCCCCTCTTCTGTCTCTGCCTCGCCCCTCGCTCTCTTTTTCTCTCTCTCTCTCTCTCTCTCTCGCTCTCTCCTCGATATACCTCTCTCTCTCTCTCGCGCTATACCTCTCTCTCTCTCTCTTCTCCCTCTCTCTCCCTCGCACTCCCATGTCTTTCCTCTCGCCTCTCACCTATCCCATGACTCTCTCACTCTCACATCTCTCACTGACCTCATCTATCTCATCTAATCTATCTCTTCTCATATATCTCATCTCTCTCTCTCTCTCTCTCTCTCTCTCTCTCTCTCTCTCTCTCTCTCTCTCACCCCCGCTTCAGTGTCCGCCCTGGGCTTTTGTATAGAGAGCGGCTGGCAGCACCGTAGAGTCGCGGGCGGCTGTGCGCCAGCCGCGATGCCCCCGTCTGCGCGCGCCAGTGCAATCACCTCCCGCCTCTCTCCACGTATCCTGGGCTATCCTCCTATTCCTCCTGGACCTCCTCACTCGCCACCTTGATCCCGTCAGCCCCCCATCGTCGCCCTCGTTCCGCCCCCGCCCCCATCGCCACTCGCGCCCCCCGCCCTCGTGATCGCGCCCCCCGCCCTCGTCCTCATCGCACTCCCATCGGCGTCGTCAGTGGGTCGGGGGGCGCCAGGCGCCTGATGAGGTAGATCAGGCAGGTCGTAGTACATGCCTCGGGTTGTCGGGGGGTGGTGGTGGGTCGCCGAGAGCAACGGGTAGAGATGGGAGCGTCGGGGCATGAGTCGGAGAGCACAGGGGCGGCGAGGGGCAATGGGGAGTGGGTGGATGAGGGAAGCACGACTGGGGATGTCATCGATGATGCATCGATGACGCATCGCTGACGCATCGGCGATGCATCGTTGCTGGGCAGGTAGGGGGAGTGATGTCGACCAGGAGACGGAGAGGGCGGAGGAGGAGGAGGAGGGCGATCGAGGAGGCGCGTTAGGATGAGGATGGTTGGGGCCGGGGGCTTGGGAGAGCTTGGGCGCGCGCGGCCGTTGCCACCCGCCGAGGCGGCGACGCCGACGCGGCGGCCCCTGCCGAGGCAGCGTCGCCAATGCCAGGCGCGCAGCGCCGCGGGGCAGGGGCAGGGGCAGTCTGGTAGCCAACTCCTGCTCTCCATCTCCCTCCCTCGTCCTGCCCCTCAGTTGTGTTCTCGTCGTCCCCCCCCACCTCTCTGCCCTCGTTTCCTTCTCTTTGCATGGGTGGGGGCAGGGTGATCAGGAGTAGTTGGAATATGATTATCGAAGACGCCTACGGCGAATCACCGCCGCCCCCTGCCCCTTCGGAAGCGCCGGTGCGGCCGACTGCTGTGGCCAGAGGTCTGCCAAGTTATTGGGCCATATGTTCCCCGAATCGGTCTTTACAGCCTTCGGGGAACACGTGGGGGAGGACGGGGAGGAGAGGAGAGATAGGAAGTGGGGGAATGGAGGAGGAGGTCTCTTGAGTGCCTTTTTGGCTACTCTGGGTTTATATTGGGCCACATGTGCGGTCTTGGAAGCATCTTGGGGGCCTCTTTGGATGCCTTGCGGCCTTCCTGTTCTGCCTGACGCCGTCTGGGCTTGGTTGGGGGCCTCTCTGTGGCCTC
>CAUYUJ010007961.1:19232-43277 GCA_963575745.1 Prorocentrum cordatum | reverse complement strand
ACGGCGCAAGATGGAACGCCCGTCCTTTTGGCAAGGGTAGGGCCCTTCGGGGGCCGCGCGTGTTACGGATCATGGGTGATCATGGGGTCCAGTACTCGGCGAGATAGCGCTGCGTTAGCTAGCGACGACCCGCGTCGACTCGCAAGAGCCGGTAAGATGGTACGGGAGGCTCCCATGAGTTGGCTTCAGAGGTTGGGGCTAAGGAGTGCCATCCGTCGCACGTCCTGCGCTTCCGGCCCGCGCATGCGGTCGGGCACTTTTGGGTCGCGCGTCGCTCCGCCTGACCACCACGCTTCGTCGCGGCACGCTATCCGCTTCTCGACCCTTCAGCGCCAACGTCTCGAGCCTTTGCCCAGCTCTCCGCCACGCGGAGCGGAACGGCACGTTCTCCGCTTGCAGGGCGCACATGTTCAAAACGACCCGCTTTCCATCCGTGGAAGGAAGTTGAGACAGACTTTTAACGCGAGTATGCGCGGCGCTGAGGCGATAGCCACATCGTGTAAACGGCCGGGCGTCCATCCTTAAAGCTGCTGCAGACGTGGACAACGTGAGGGCAATGAATGGTGAGGACGTCTGAGGCGCCCGACCGACACGTCTGGGGTCTGCGACATTGAAGGCATTCGCTTGCAAGGAATAGGATAGAGGAGAAGGATGAGGAGGAGGATCAGGAGGAGGAGGAGCAGGAAGTTCAGAAGGCTGAGGAGAAGGTAGAGGAGGAGGAGGAGGAGGAGCAGGAGGAGGAGGAGTAGGAGGTGGACGAGGAGCAGGAGGAGGAGGTGGTGGAGGAGGAGGAGCAAGAATCAGGAGGAGGAGGAGGAGGAGGAGGAGGAGGAGGAGGAGGAGGAGGAGGAGTGGTGGTGTGTGGTGGACGAGGTGGTGGTGGTGGTGGTGGTGGTGGTGGTGGTGGTGGTGGTGGTGGTGGTGGTGGTGGATGCCGTCCCTTTTGCCTCCCTCAAGGTGGCGACACCCGCCCGTCGCCCTGTGGGCTCACGTCGCAGCAGGCGGACCCCCACAAGAGGCAGGCGACTGCGTCCAAGAACACGGTGGGCCCGGCCTCCTCTGGGGGGATGGGCTCTCCCGTATCTTTTTTTCGTCCTCGTCTTCCGCCTCCTCCTCCTCCTCCTCCTCCTGCTGCTGCTGCTGCTGCTTACGCTGCCCCTCCTCCTTTCTCATCCTTTCCTCGTCGACGTTGTCGTCCTCCTCCTCCTCCTCCTCCTCCTCCTCCTCCTCCTCCTCCTCCTCCTCCTCCTCCTCCTCCTCCTCCTCCTCCTCCTAGTCGCCGTAACCCAGCTCGAGCGAAGATCCGACCGGGACCGAAGTTTTAGGAGCGTGCACTTGTGAGGTCACCCGCCAGGACAGCCGCCTCGCCTTGGCCGAGGGGGGAGGAGGCGAAGGAGAAGAAAGAAGAGGAGGCATCCTTACAAGCACCTACCACCGTCTTTGCTCTGCCTGTCCAGTTTTCTCTCTGCCCGATGCCCTTTGGTTGCAGCGTGCCGCCCTGTCTCAGATGATGTGGGGACCGCTGCAAGCACGAAGCGCCGCATGCGGCTCAGAAGGGCGCGCGCGAAACGTGCTCTGCAAGTTTGCATTCGCACCGTCTCGGTCCTGAGTGTTGCTTCCCTCCCAGGTCTGGAACGGAGCGAAAGGACAGGTTCTGACAGCCCTCTGCTGTGTTGGCGCACGTAATGAAACGTACATGCCCTGAGATCCGACGCTCCAGAACAATTGGAGCAGGCGGTTTTTGACAGTTTCGGCCTCCGGGGGCCCTCGCCGGGCCTCGGGAGCGTCAGAAGTCGACTCAGGAAGAAAAACCAGTCCTGGGGAAGTGTTCTGGACCTCCGGGGTCTACGCACCAAAAAAAATGGAGCAGCCGGATGTTTGGGTAATTGTGCAAGAGGACCATGCAATATCGAACCAAGATCAGGGGATGCCCCAAAACTGAGGGCCTGAGATTTTGGCAGAAGGTGGAGATGGCAAGGACAATCCCTGGCGGCACCGACGCGAGCCTGAAGGTGGCTACCCGCTGGGGTACACATGTAGTCAGGGCAGATCTGCTCCTGAAGGCGGCCACAATGAAGATCCAAGAGCACCGATTCCGACGAACACCCACCAAGGCCGCCGATATTTCAGCCGGACAAATTCAGGAGATGTTTCATGCGAATCTCGATGAAAGAGAAGCCTATGTTGGTTCGGATATTATGAAGCGAGTGCAAAACAACAGTTCTGAACAATACGCGCATCTCGCACTCGAAGCGGGGATTATCTAGGAGTGATGTATCGGAATGGTGACTTGTACGAAAGGCGCAGTCCTAGCTGCGATTTGTGTGACATGCGGCGTCCTGGTCATGAACAGACGGGCAATCAGACGAAACAACAACTACCTTCAAGCATTTAACTCCAGAGACAGAGCTTGGATACAAACGCCGAAGAGGGCAAACAAACTCATCTGTATTTGATTGTGAAGTCGGTTGTGGAGACAGAGCATGTGGCATGCGGCTGACCCGGCGCGCATTTGGCGCGTCGGCGGTGGAGAGCTGGAGGTGACGAGCGCGGCGCGCATCTGGCGCGTCGTGCAGGACTGGCTCGTCGGGTCTCTGAGAGTACCCTCGACTCTTCGGGGTGGGCGGGCGTGAGGGACCCGACGAGTTCGCCCCTACCCCCCTCCCGTCCTCTAGGCCTCCCAGATGGGGTCGGAGTAGATGGGGTTGGAGGATCGCGCCGCATCGCCGATGCATCGGCGATGCGGCTCGATGTGGAGCCCGATTTCCTCCACGCCGACGTCGCCGATGCATCACCCACGTCGACGATGCATCGCCGGTGCGTCGCCGATGCATCGCCGATGCATCGCCAATGTATCGGCGATGCGGCGCGATCCTCCGACCCCATCAGATCGGAGCCCATCTACAGTCGGCCCGGATTAGTAGGGCGACCCTGCCACATCAAGGGTACCCCTGTGTCCTGTGTCTTGCGACCCATGCCTCCTACATTCCTATGGCAGGGTGGGCCGCGGAAGGGTCTCGTGTCCTCTCGCGTGTCCTCTCCAATCAAGTCCGAGTGTAGGAGGCCTCTACCTCCTCCCCTCGGGCCTTCGCCGTCCGCTCTCTCGTCTGCTCTCCTCCGCTCGGTGCTGCTCCCTCCCCTCCGGGTGCTCCTCGCCTTCTTGCTCCGTGCTTCTGCGTGCCTGGCCCCGCCATGTGCCTCCTCCTCCTCCTCCTCCTCCACCTCCTCCTCCTCCTCCTCCACCTCGTCCTCCTCCTCCTCCTCCACCACATCCCTCCTCCTCCTCCTCCTCTCCTCCTCCTCCCTCCTCCTCCTCCACCTCCACCTCCCCTCCACCTCCACCTCCTCCTCCCCCACACTTTCCTCCTCCTCCTCCTCCTCCTCCTCCTCCTCCTCCTCCTCCTCCTCCTCCCCGAAGAGGCATGCACTTTTTGGCAGCACGACTGGCAGACGGGGTACTCCCCCCTCGCGCGCCGGCCCGCTCCTGCCGGCCCCGCAGACGGCCCGCGGAGCGCCGCGCCCTCCGAGGCCACGGCGGGGAGCGGAGGAGCTCCCTGCTGCGGGGCGTTCGCTCGCCCTGGCGGGCCAGCGAGGCGCCCCAGGGGCTTGGCATCGCTCGGACGTGTGCATTTTCCTTTCGGCGAGGACCATCGAGGAGCATCCTTGATCATTTGGCGAAAAAGCCACGCACGAAACCGAAAAAAAACACAGGAAATGGACGTCCGAGCGATGGCGAGGGGGGGCCAGGGCAGTCGGCCGCCTGGCCCTGCATCCATGGGTTTGTGGACGACGATCGATGGAGAGGAAGCAGGTTGCCAAATAGTTCCCAGCTGTCTGAGACATGTTTTGCCCACGTCGCATACATTTTTAGAACAGGTGTTCAAACATGCGAAACACATGTTTCGTTCAATAACAGGTTTGTTCGGGTGTCCATTGTCCTGGCATCCACAACCAGAGGTCCGCAGGGGCACTCGGATCTTGCGCGGCTGGCCGCAGGGTTGCCGCCGCTTGAGCTCGCCCCCAGGGCGCGCTGTGCGTTGGCCAAGATGCCCCGAGGGGCGGCGAACGGCCCGCGGGCCGTCGAGACGCGGAGGTCGAAGAGCACGTCAGGGGCCGGGGAGGCGCGCCCTCGGGGAAGCGATTCGCGGCCGAGGCCCGCCGCGGGCAGCGAGGCCCTCCGGTTTCGCCCCTCGGCGTCGGCGGTGGTGGCACGACGGCTGCAGACATCAGGTCGGAGGTGCGCGCGGATCTCTTGGGTCGGCGCTGGCTCCCCCCCCCCCCCAAGCGGGCTCCGTGCGCCTGGGGAGGGGGGGGCGGGTCCAGCATCGACCCAAGAGAACCGCGGGGACCTCCAAAGGTCAGATGTGTATATATATATATATATACACACTCACATCAAGTAGCATGTGCACTCGTGTGTATAACCATTCGAAACTAAGGTTGTTACGAATACGACTAATTCGGATATTGATGCGAATGCGAATCATACGAATACTAACCATTAGTTTTCGTGGGATTAGTAGCTCATGCGAGTAATACTCCTAATATGTAGACGAATCGTAATAATATTATACCATCAGCTTCACACTAGTAATAGCACTAATATTTTTATTACTACTAGTACTAATAATAAGAGTGCGAGTAGTCACAACATGGTCAGTACTATTCAAAACAGTAATACTCGCAAAACTAATCACTCCTATTGTAGGGCCCCACATGGGAATCTATGTATATTGCATTTCGCTCTTTCCTCTTCGCCTTGGCCGAACCCCCCCGTCTCGCCCTCTGTTGCACCTCCTCCTCATCCTCCTTGACTTCCTCGTCCTCCGTCTTCTCTTCCTGCTCGCCCTCCTTGTTCAATGTCTCCTCTTCCTCGTTGTCCTTTTCTGTCTCCTCCTCCTTCACCTCGTCCTTCTCCCCCCCCTCATCTCCATCCCGCCTGTTCTCCTCATGCACCTCTCCTTCCTCGTGCCGCGCCCAGCAGGGGTGCGATTTCCGACAACAAAAAATCACGAAGCCGTCGGGGCAACGGCCGTTGGGACAACCCCGCGAGCCGCTGGGGCGCGAGAGCAAGCCGTTGGGACAACCCCGCAGGCACCCAGTTAGTCGCGGCCGCGCTCAGGCGGTAGGCAACACGAAGTTCAGCCCTGCCGCGAGCTGCTCCGCCTCATTCCTGGATACCATATCCAGTCCAAAGGAGCCGAAAACGCGACGACAGTTACAGGTGTTCCGATGACCCGCTTGGCTTACCAACATGAAATTATGACACCATCGGGAGGGGGCTCCCGCCTGAGACTTCCTCGCAATTTACTCACATACGAAGCTTCGGCCTGAGACTTCCTCCAGATTCACGGTTGAAGAGACCAAAAATGAATTCCGATGGCCCGCTCGGATTGATCGCGTACCCAGCGGGCCTCATCAGGAAGGGGTTCCCGCATGAAGCGTCCTCGCAATTCACTCACAGACTAGGCCCCATACCTGATATTTTCTCCATTCCCAGGTTTGACGAATCTCAAAATGACGACAGTTACAGGATTCGGATGACCCGCTCGGATCAGGAACATGAGCTGCGGGCCCCATCGGGAGGGGGCTTCAGCGTCAAACTTCCTCGCAATTCAGTCATAGACGAGGCTCCCGCCCGAGATTTCCTCCATATTCAAGTTTGAAGGGGCCGAAAGTGACGACATCTACCAGATTCGGATGGCCCGTTCGGATTGGTAATATGATCTGCGGGCTCCATTGGAAAAGGGGTTCCCGCTAGAGACCCTTTCTCGCATTTCATTCACGGACGTTGCTGCCGCCTCAGACTTCCCCCATTTCCAGGCCTCAGCAACCAAACAACGACGACCGCTACAGGATTCCGATGACCCGTTCGGATTAACATGAGGTGCAGGCCCCTCAGGGAAAAGTGCTCCAGCCTGAGACTTCTTCGCAATTTAGTTACAGACGAAACTCCGTCCTGCGGCTTCCTCCATACTCAAGGTTGAAGAGGCTCAAAGCGACGACAGTTATAGGATTCCGATGACCCGTTCGGGTTAAAATCGTGAGCCGCGGGAGGGGGCTCCCGCCTGAGACGTCTTCTTAATTCACTCACAGACGAAGCTCGGCAATTCACTTACAGACGGAGCTTGGGCCTGAGACTTCCTTCATACTTAAGCTTGAACACACCAGCAATGACGACAGTTCCAGGATTCCGGTGGCCCGTTCGGATTAGTAGCATGAGGCGCGGGCCCGATAGGGGAGGGGTTCAAGCTTGATGCGTCATCGCAATTCACACAGACGAGGTCAAGCCAGAGTAGTTTTGGCAATCTGATGAGTGGGTGAGTCATGAGTAAGTTGAGTGAGTGAGTGCGCGAATGAGTGTTTGAGAGACTGAATATGATGATTGTGGTGGCGGTGATGATGACGATGATCGGTGATCGATGTTGATTATGGTGACGATGACAAAAAGAGGGGTATGGGGGTCTTGCGCGGGGGGTGCGCGCAGAAAACAATAACCACATGTAGGATGCTGGGAATAATGGTACGAATAAGAAACATTGGATTAACAATACCGTGCAAGACAACACAGTACAGCACACTACAATGCAAAACAACACAACACAACACAATCCAAATAATAGGAACAATCATAGTAATGATAACAGTAGGATTACTAATTCCTCCGACGGTAGGACCCCGCATGATAACATGTTCAGAGTGCCTGGGGATATCTTCCTGCCTCCTCCCTTCTCCCACCGAGTCCTGTCTCTTCTTTCTTCTCCTGCCTGCTCCTCCTCCTGCTTCAACCCCTGCCTCCTCCTCCTTTTGCCTCCTCCACCTCCTCCTGTTCCTCCTCGTCGTTATGCCTCCTCCCCCCATTCCCCCTGTTCCTCCTGCCTCCTGCGTCCTCCTCCTCCTACTTTCCCTCTCACTCCCCCTTTTCCTCCTCTTCCTCCTCCCCTCTCCCGCCTCCTCCTCTCACTCTCCCTCCTCCGCCTACTCGTCCTCGTATCCATCTTCCTCCCCCTCCTCTCCATCCTCCTCCTGCCTCCTCCGTAGGCCTCCTGCCTCCTCCTGGGGCCTCTTGGGGCCTCCTGGAGCCTTCTGGGCCTCCCAAGACATCCTGGGGCCTCCTAAGGCACTCCTTTTCATCCTTGTCCTTCTCGTCCTTCTCGCCCTCTGCTTCCTCCTCCTCTTCCTTCCTCTTTTTCTCGTCCTGCATCCTCCTTCCTCCCTCCTCCTCCTCCTGCTCGTTCTCCTCCTCCTCGTGCGGAACACGACCCAGAGGAACCGCACGACGTGCGTCCCAAGAGATACGCGCCGGAGGACGACCCAGAGGAAGCGCGCGCCAGAGTACGACCCGGAAAACTACCCGGAGGAAGCGCGGGAGGTGCGGGCCCCATAGGGAGGGAGCTCCCGCTTGAGATTTCTTCGCAGTTCACTCACAAACGAGGCTCCCGCCTGATACTTCCCCCACTTTCAAGCCCCAGGAGCCCAACAGTGACGACAGTTACAGGATTCCGATGGCCCGCTTGGACTACCAACATAAAACGCGGACCCCATCGGGAGGGGGCTCACGCCCGAGACTTCTTCACAGTTCCCTCACATGCGAAGCTCCGGCCTGAGACGTCCTCCGGACTCAAGGTTGAAGAGACCAAAGATGAATTCCGATGGCCCGCTCGGATTGATCGCATAACCTGCGGGCCTCATCAGGAAGGGGTTCCCGCGTGAGACGTCCTCGCGATTCGCTCACAGACGAGGCCCCCGCCTGAGATTTCCTCCATTCTCAAGTTTGACGAAGCTCAGAATGACGACAATTACAGGATTTCGACGACCCGCTTGGAATACCAACGTAAAATGCGGACCCCATCAGGAGGGGGCTCCCGCCCGAGACTTCCTCACAATTCACTCACATGCGAAGCTCCGGCCTGAGACTTCATCCAGTCTCAAGCTTGAAGAGACCAAAAATGACGACAGTTAGAGGATTCCGCTGGCCCGCTCGGATTGATCGCATAACCAGCGGGCCTCATCAGGAAGGGGTTCCCGCATGAAGCGCCCTCGCAATTCACTCACAGACGAGGCCCCATACTTGATATTTCCTCCATTCTCAAGTTTGACGAAGCTCAAAATGACGACAGTTACAGGATTCGGATGACCCGCTCGGGTCAGGAACATGAGCTGCGGGCCCCATCGGGAGGGGGCTCCAGCGTGAAATTTCTTCGCAATTCAGTCATAGACGAGGCTCCCGCCTGAGATGTCCTCCATATTCAAGTTTGAAGAGGGCGAAAGTGACGACAAATACAAGATTCCGATGGCCCGTTCGGCTTAGTCACATGATCTGCGGGCTCCAGGGGCTCCCGCTGGAGACTTCCTCGCGCTTCACTCACAGGCGAGGCTTCCGCCTGATACTTTATCCATATTCAGGCCTCAGGAACCCGCGAGTGATGACACTTGCAGGATTCCGATGATCCGTAGCGGATTTAAACAAACAAACTAAAAATTGT
Source organism: Prorocentrum cordatum (assembly GCA_963575745.1). Classification (NCBI taxonomy): domain Eukaryota; class Dinophyceae; order Prorocentrales; family Prorocentraceae; genus Prorocentrum; species Prorocentrum cordatum. The sequence continues at coordinate 34,791 of CAUYUJ010007961.1, read as the reverse complement.
GTGCCCCATAGGGAGGGTGCTCCCGCTTGAGATTTCTTCGCAATTTACTCACCTACGAGGCTCTCGCTTGATATTTCCGCAATTTTCAGGCCCCACGAGCCCAACAGTGACGACAGTTCTAAGATTCACATGACCTGCCTCGGATTACACAAACATGAGGTGCGGGCCCCATAGGGAGGGTGCTCCCGCCCGAGACTTCCTCGCAATTCACTCACAAACGAGGCTCTCGCCTGATACTTCTTCAATATCCACGCCTCAGGAACCCAAAAAATGACGACTGTTGCACGATTCCCATGATCAGCTTCGGATTAAAAACGTGAGCTGCGGGCCCCACAGGGAGGGTGCTCCCGCCCGAGACTTCCTCGCAATTCAATCACAGACGAGGTTTTCGCGTGATACTTCCTCCATACTCAGGCTTCAGGAGCCCAAAAGTGACGACAGTTGCAGGATTCCGATGACCCACCTTGGATGAAATACGTGAGCTGCGGGCCCCATAGGGAGGGGGCTCCCACCTGAGACTTCCTCGCAATTCATTAGCAGACGAGGCTCTCGCTTGATACTTCCTCAAGTTTGGGTGTGAGTGGGTGAGTGACTGAGTGAGTGGGTGAGTGAGGGAGGATGATGATGATGATGCCGATGAAGCTGCTGATGACGGCATGGGTGTGTGTGTGTGCGTGTTGGTGGGTGGTAGTGTGTGACTGGTTGAGTGAGTGCGTGGGGGAGTGGGTGAGTGAGTGGGTGAGTAGGTGAGTGACTAGGTGGGTGAGTGAATGGGTGAGTGCGTGAATGAGTGACGATGATGAGTGTGTGAGTGAATGTGTGAGTGGGTGAGTGAGTGTGAATGTGTGTGGGGGAGTGATTGAGTGAATGAGTGTGCGATTAGAGAAGAGGAGAAGGTGTGTTCCTGCGCGGGGGGTGTGCAGAGAAAACAAGAGACCCACTTAGGATGTGGGGAGTACTGTAATAACAACAGGACTAGTAATATTATTACGAATAATTACACAGAGAGAGAGAGAGAACAACAAAAAACAACAAAAACAAAACAAACCAAAAAACACATCGAATGCCTTTTCCAGAGGCGGGCGCCGGCAAACAAGAATCCGTCGGCGGCGCGTCAGAACTGCTGCACCGGCGGTCGGGCGGCGCCGGCAAAATGTGCCGCCCCGTCTTCGCCGTCTCCCCAGCCATGCCCAGAGCCAGCCTCTCGGGGGCGACCCGGCGGCCCGCACGCCAGGACCGACCAGCACTCTGCTGGAACCATCCAGAGAGGGCGGCGAGCCGAAGATGAGAACGCGTGACAAACCCAGGGGGAGAAAGAATGACGTAAGCATGAAAACTCGGAGGTCCGCGCGGATTGTTCGGATCGGCGCTGGACCCCCCTCCCTGGCGCGCGGAGCGCGCGCCAGGGGCGGCGCCGCCGGGGGCTCCAGCTCCGATCCGAGAAACTTGCTCGGACCTCCGAGCTTTTAGGCTTACGTCATTGCTTGTTCCTTTGAAACCGTGACATGTCGGAGCTCCGTGCGGACTTCCCCGATCCGCACTGGGCCCCCCGTGGCGGCGCCGCCCGCGCCGCTCAGAACTCCGCGCGAAGCTCCGAAAGTTTTTGTTAATGTCGCCCTGTGCTCCTCCGAGGAAGGGCTGGAGAACCCCGTGGCCCACAGTTTTACCAGTTTGGCAGTTTGGAGCACATCGCGATGCCTGTGTCTGGCAGCACCCCACCCCGATGCCGATCTTGAGGATTCCCTCGGTTTCTGAGGGCACATTCTTAAGATTGTCCTCGTTTGTTGCTCCAGCCGCAGCCGATTGCCTCGCGTCGCCGAGCAGCCCCACGCCCCTGTGGGCCGGAGGGTGCTCCCCGGCCCTGCCCTGGAGGAGCACAGCACGGCAGGCTGCCTGCACTCGCGCAGGGCCACGCGGAGCTCTTGGATCGGCACTGGCTCCTCCTCCCCCTCCTCCTCCTCCTCGTCCTCCCCCTCCTCCCCCTCCTCCTCCTCCTCCTCCTCCGCCTCCTCCCCCTCCTCCTCCTCCTCCTCCTCCTCCTCCTCCTCCTCCTCCTCCTCCTCCTCCTCCCTCCTCCCTCCTCCTCCTCCTCCTCCTCCTCCTCCCCTCCCCGGCGCGCGGAGCGCGCCAGGGCCGGCGCTCGAGGTGCCGCCAGGGCGGCCCAGCGCCGGTCCAAGGAGTCCACGCGGGCCTCTCCGGACGTTGGGCGTGGATTCAGGCTCTGTGGGCGCCCTCCTCCCGGACCCCCTCGAGTCATGAAAAAATCACGGCGGAAAGTTTTTCTATATTTTCCGCCTCTGGGGGCCCTTGCCGGCCTTCGGGACCGTCAAAAAACAGCTCAGGATGAAAAACCGGTCCCGGCGAATAGGTCCGGACCTCTGGGGGTCGCGTGATGAAAAAAATCATGACGTCGGGGGTCTGGGCTCGGAGGTGGGCCGAGCGCTCCGCGCTAGGCCAGCCCGGGGGTTCCTTGCCAGGATTAAGGAGTCCTCCAGAGCTCCAGCACGATCCAGCCGCACACCTCTTGGGCCTTCTTGGAGCCATGCTGGTGCCGTCTTGGAGGCAGTTCTGGTGGCAGCTTGGGCGGGCCTGCTTTCTCTCCGGGTCCTACGTCGGCCTTCGGGGCTTTCTTGGAAGCCTCTGGGACCCTTCCTGGAGCCATCTGGAGCTGAAGCGTAGAGAAGGCGGATAAGGTGCGAACGCCCAGCATTGATTATGATTGTATGCTGTTGCTTCTCGGGGCAGCTGCGCGGAGCCGTCTTAGAGCACCTTGAAGCTACCTTGGCGCAACCCTGGTGCCACCTTGAGCCGTCTTGGGGGCCCGCTCGGCCGTCTTACGCTCCTCCTGTAACGTTCTGGAGCCATGTTAGGGTTCTTTGGGAGCTCGTTTGCGCTGCCCGAGCGTCTCCGTGAGGTTCAGGAGGCCCAGGGAGCGCCAAGGAGCGGCTACAGGATCGATCCAAATGCTTCACGCTTCGCGTATCTCCACCAGCCAGTGAGAGCTGATTTTCTTGATGCCTTCTCGGGGCGTCTTGGGGCCTCTGGGTGTTCTTTTGGGCTGCCCGAGCGTCTCCGTGAGGTCCAGGAGGCCCAGAGGGGTGCCAAGGAGCGGCTGCCAGATGTATTCAAATCCCATGCGGGGGGCACCAGGAACGCGCCCCACGGTAGACCCATCTCTGTCAGGCTTTTGGTGTGGGTGCGTGTGTGCGTGTGTGTGCGTGCGTGCGTGTATGTGTGTAATGTGTGTGTGTGTTCCGACTATACGTCGTGTGTATATATAGATATACATATATACACACATCTATGTGTGTGTCTGTGTGTGTGTCCTCTTCCGGTGGCCCACCATCTCTCTCCCGTCTCTGTTTGCTGCACCTGCGCTTCCCGTCTTGCCTTGCCACTCGCCCCTTCCGGTATCGCCCTTGCCGCCGCCATTGCGCCCGACCTTGTCTTGCTTGCTCTGTCGGTACTGGCCGTGCGGCACCTCCTCGTCCTTCTCCTGCGTCTCTCCCCCCGCATCCCTTGCCCAGGTTTGTGTATTGCGTATTGCACTATTGATCCATTATGGGTGGACCCTTCGTCTCTGGTTTCTGCAGGCGCCGATCTTTTGGTCGAAACACAGTGGGTGCGTGGACACGTCGCAGGGCGGGGCGCGGGTGGGTCGCGGGTGGGTCGCGGGTGGGTCTCGAGATGGGTCGCGAGATGGGTCATGGGCTGGGTCGCGGGATGGGTCGCCGCGGTGGTTGGTGGGTTGCGCTTTGGTCGCGGGTATGCCGTGGGAAGGGACGACGATACCAATTCAGAAGCACAGGCAACAACAATACGCTCCGCGGACCCCCACTTCCTACCTCTTCCTTCACATCTCTGTTGCACGAGAGGTGTGTACACGGAGCACCCAGCCATTGCGGATTAGAGTGATGGGGGCGCACGCGGGGTGGGTCGCGGGTTGGTCGCGGGGCGGGTCGCGCATGAGGAAGACGACAACGTAGCAACAACCACAACAGCAGCAGCAGCAGCAGCAACGACAACAACAGCACAGCACAACAGGCGGAGTCCGTTGGATGGAACCCCATTCCTGCCACGCACCCGGGAGCAATGAGTGGCCGTTCGATGTTATAGATGTACATGAATATACCTGCGCACGTAATACCTTTATGTGCACAACATGTATACATCTATACCTATATATATACACGTACATACATATACCTGCACACGTAGTGTGTATATATATTTGTTCACAAAATGTATATATACACATCGCAGTGCTTGTACATGCGCCTTCTTGCTGGAATTGGGGTGGGCATGTTGGGGTTTCGCCAGCTTCCCACCGTGTGCCTGGACGCGGTCGCCTCGTGGCCACTCTGACCCTGCGGACTCTTCTCCAGCTCCGAGGACACTTGGAACTCACTCTCGAAACTCCTCGAACCATTCACAAAGTGAATTACCCTTCTAAGTTTTTTTACTTCGACATGCTCGGCCAACTCTTCCAACTCCGAGAACACTTGGAACTCACTCTTGAAACTCCCCGAACCATTCACAGAGTGAATAGCCCTTCTAAGTTTTTTGGCTTCGACATGCTCGGCCAACTCTTCCAACTCCGAGGACACTTGGAACTCACTCTTGGAACTCCTCGAACCATTCACAGAGTGAATTGCCCTTCTAAGTTTTTGGGCCTGGACATACTTGGCCACCCTACCGATCACTCAACCACGTCGTAAAACAAGAACAGCCGCAGGAGCAACCGCACGACAGTCGCGGTACAACCACAGGGGGGCAACCGCAGGCCCACGGGACAGTCTTGGGGACAGCCAGGAAGCACGCACCAGGCACATGGAAAAAACACAGCAAACCGCAGGACGGTCGCGAGGCATTGCCGAGAAACATTCAGCGGAGACGTGGGGCGAAGACGATGTAGCATGAGTGGCCTCTGAAGAAGCACCGCCCTTGCAAAGCATCGCCTCGCCCGCACCCTGGACCAGCTTTCCCGATGGGCGGCCTCCGTGTCACGTCGCCCTTATTGTTCGGTTCTTCTCCATCTGTACGGAGCTCCTTCCTCCAATACACGATGCCATTCGGTCGTTGGAAGTAGGTATGTCTCGATTCCCAGATCCCATTCTACTGTAGGCGCCTTCCTACTTCAAGGATCGAGTGGTCTTCCCCATTCTCTCCTCTTCAGGGGGCGGGCGGAAGCCCAATCTACTTCCAACGCTTTCCTACTTCATGTTTCTGCCCACTTCTTCCGACCGACGGATACGTGTGCGTTTTGTGTGTATGCTCTGGCAGCGAGTTGTGGATCGCATCGCCGACACATCTTTATCTTCATCCTCTTCTCCTCTCCGCTCCTTCTTTGCACAAGACCGTCCAGGCGGCGATCTCCCACGGCGACACCGACGACAACACCTGCACGGAGTTCACGTGGGAGTGGCAGCGCTCCAACGGGGACTGGGGCCAGTGCCCGGGAAACGAACGTGCAAACCCGATGCAGCGCGAACGTTCGAAGAACGACAAACTGCGTAAGCCCACGCTCTCTGAGCTCCGCGCGGCTTTCTGAGAGCGGCGCTGGGCACCCCTGGCGGCGCCTCCAGCGCCGCCCCTGGCGCGCTGGGGATCCAGCGCCGATCCAAGAGATCCGCGTGGCCCTCCCAAATTGTACTCCAGATTTTGTAATAAAAGGGAGGGGGTCACAACCCTCCCAGACGAGAAGTCTTAGACCCCCCAGACTATACATGAAAGGGCGGTCCTTTGCCCAGACCCCCCCGAACCCTCCAAGACAGCTCGAATTCGACCCCCCCCCCCCGAATGTGACCCCCCCCACTTTGTGATGGAATCCGGGGTATGCTCGTGCTGCTCCGTGCTCATCCGAGGCAGGGCCGGAGAGCCCTCCTTCGGCCCACGGCCGGAGCCCCCCCCCGGCTGCAGCGAGAGCCCCGGAGAGCCCCGCGGCTGGAGAGCCCTTCGGCCCCGCTGCCGCAGGCCTGGAGATTGACGCCAGCACCAATTTTTCGGCGGTGTGCCTCCACCGACGGAAGAAGATCCCGATCTCGGCGATGGTGGTAATATTTTCCGGCTTCCAAGGTGGCCGAACTATTACCACCAACACCGAGAATCCAGGATCACCCTCCCCCTGTGGAGGCACCCCCCTGTCTTGGTGTTGGTGCCAATTTCCAGGCCTCCGACGCTGTGCTCGTCGAGAGGCAGCCTGTAAAGAGCCCTCGACCGAGGCGCGTGGATCTGCGACGCGCCCCGCTTCCAGGCAGAGTCGGCGCGCCCCGTCGCCGGATCGGGCGGCGCTCCCCCTCGGTGTGCTCCGGGGCTGCCTTCGCCGAGGCGTGGGTCCGGCGCCCCCCGCGCCGGACCCACGGATGCCTATAGTGCACGTCGGCGTGTGCCCGAGGCGCGTGCAGCTGCGCCCTCGCGTCCACGGGCCTTCCCCTCCCTCCTGGCCTCCGCCTTCGGCCTTCCTCCGCCTCTTCCTCCTCCCCGCGTCCTCGTCTCCGCCGGCATCCACGGCCAGGACTTCGGTGTCCTGGATAGAATCCCCCCCCCTCCGCATCAACCAGTTGCTTGTCGATCAGTCACGTTGCACGCTTGCTGTCTATCAGTCCTCTACCCCAGGTGCACCGCTGTTCCTCCTTACCTTCCTCCTCCTCCCTCCTCTCCTCCTCCTACTCCTCTCCTTTCTCGTCGCCGCCAGACCGCCTTACCCTCGCGTCTTCCCCTCAGTTTTCCCCTGCCGCCGCATCCTTTCTGCCGGGTGATGGAGGAGGAGGATGGATGATGAGAAGGATGTAGAGGCAAGGGAAGAGGAGATGGGAGATAGAGGAGGACGGGAGTGAGCGAGGAGAAGGAGGGGGAGGAGAGGTGAGTGGTGGAGGGAGGAGGGGAGGGAGGAGGGGAGGGAGGAGGGACAACGTGAAGGAGATATGACGATGATGCTGATGCTGATGCTGCTGCTGATGATGATGATGATGATGACGTTGTTGATGATGATGTTGGTTATCATGATGATCACGGTGATGATGGGGAAGATGATGATGATGATGATGATGATGATGATGATGATGATGATGATGATGATGATGATGATGGCACTGCTGGTGATGATGAAGTGAAGATGATGAGGAGGATGCGGATGATGATGTTGCTGATGATGAAGACTGTGAGGATGAGGAGGATGAGGATGCTGATGAGGATGCTGATGATGGTGATGATACTGACGGTGATGATGAAGATGATGACGATGAGGAGGAGGAGGAGGAGGAGGAGGAGGGTAATGATGATGAGGATTATGATGGCAATGCTATTGCTGATTATGATGAGGTTGCTGTTAGCTATGATGATGATGTTGAAGATGGTGGTATTGACGACGACGATGATGATGATGATGATGATGATGTTGATGCCGTTGATGTGGATTACGATGATGCTGATGATGATGATAATGATGATGATGATGATGATGATGATGATGATGATGATGATGATGATGATGATGATGATGATGGTGATGATCCTGATGCTGATGAAGGTGATGGTGATGACGATGATGGTGATGACGATGCTGATGCTGCTTATGATGACGACGACGATGACGATGAGGATGAGGATGATGATACTCAGGAGCAGGTGGAGGAGGAGGATGGGGAGGCGTACGGTGAGGATGATGGTGGCTGTTATGTTGATGATGATGCATGTGAGGATGCTGATGATGATGATGATGATGATGATGATGATGATGATGATGATGATGGTGGTGATGACGACGCCGATGATGATAATGCTGATGAGGATGACGAGGATGAAAATGATGATGCTGATGATGCTGATGCTGATGATCATGATCATGACAGTGAGGATGAGGATGACGTACGATGTTGATGATGAGGTAGATGATGGTTATATCGCTGGGGATGATGAAGGTGATGAGGATGATGATGATGATGATGATGATGATGATGATGATGATGATGATGATGATGTTGGTGATGATTGTGAGTATGGTGTTGTCGATGGTGATGATAAGGATGAGGTTGTTGCTGTTAACGATGAGGATGATGATGCCGCTGATGACGAGGATGGCGACGACGATGGTGAGGATGATGATGATGATGACTATGATGATGATGGTGAGGATGATGATGATCATGGTGTTGGTGGTGGTGGTGGTGATGGTGATGGTGATGGTGATGGTGATAAGGAGGAGGATGGAGGATTGAGGAGGAGGAGGAGGAGGAGGAGGAGGAGGAGGAGGAGGAGGAGGAGGAGGAGGAGAGGGGACGCATGGATCAGCAGGGAGGAGCATCGGGGGGTGGGGGAGGGAAAGGGAGCGGCATGAGGAGGAAGAGTGCATGAGGCCAGGAGCAGGATGTTGGCCCAGGCTCCCTCCCCACCGCCCCTCCGCAGGAGTTGCGCGCTGGGGCCCGCGCCTTTGCCCCCCCCCTCCAGCGCCCTCTCCCTGCCAGCAGCACGTCCCAGCACGTGCCAGCAGCACGGCGTGCGAGTGAGCGGGCTCGTCGTGTTTTGCCCCAGCCCCGCCCAAATAATGAAGCTACTGGCCTCGGGTTCGGGTGCGCTCCGGGGAGTGGGTGTCCCCAAGTGGCAGCCCCGCGATTGAGCCAGGACTCTCCCGAGGAGCCGTTCCATGGCGGCTCCCCTGACTCTCAGGGTGCACCAACTCTTCGCGAAGCTGGAGCAAAGCGCTAAACGTGAGAAGCTCTCCCATTATAGTGCCGTTCCCGCATCTGTAGTTGGGAGATTGGCCGTTCAATGCTCTGTTCCAGTTGGTTTGGGCTCTCCAGGAATCGCGTGCAGGAAGGCACCTGGATTCCAGGCCTACGGCGCGGGCTCCTTCGGAGTAACAGCCGCAGGCTCTACATATAATCAGGATCCCAATGGGGTGCTCTGTAAGATGCAAAGAGTGATTCAGCTGATTGTGAAACAGGGCCCGGAGAATAGGAGAAGCACCAGCACAACCCTCGAGAGGAAGAGGAGGAGGAGGGAGGACGAAGGGGCCGAGGGGCTGGAAGGGCTCAACCCTTGATCTGGTGCTTTTCCTTTGGCAGTGCAGGCAGGTCCAGCAGCGACCCTCCTCTCTCCACCGCCACTCGTGTTGCTGCTTCGCAGTCTGCGGAGGCATTTGTATTTCAGGAGGGTGAGGAGGTCTCTCCTGTCTTGCCCTCCTCCTCCTCCTCCTCGTTCTCCTCCCCCCCTCCTCTTCCTCCTCCTCGCTCCTCCTCCTCCTCGCTGCTCCTCCTCCTCCTCCTCCTCCTCCTCCTCCTCCTCGCTGCTCCTCCTCGCTCCTCGCTCCTCGCTCCTCGCTCCTCGCTCTTGTCCCTCCTCCTCCTCCTCCGATGGCTCCAGGCTCCCCCAACATCATTTGACGACGGACGAGGTGCTCAGGGGCATGTGGCCCGAGCACGTCCACGAGGTAGCCTCCACTCTCTTGAATTCGCGCCAGCCTCACTCGGGCCAGCTTCCCCTCAGGGGGGCAAGGTCAAAAGGAAAGAGCACACGGCACATACTGCAAGAACGATTTCAGGGTTGTACCCTGAGCTTCCCGTGCCAATATTTCTGCCGAGCTGGGGGCGCTATGTAAGGGCGCACCTGCTTTCGCAGCTGCGTCAGCTCCGTGGTTGCCTGTGGCCTGAAGCCACTCGGGATAGAGATGCGGCACCGAATCAGGGTCCACATGAGCCTTCACCTTCGGGACCACAAAGCCTGCAGGTGCAGACCTGCATGCTAACTTTTTCCATTGAGGTTCGAATGCCTGGATTCTGCATGCATCTCAGCTACTCCCGCATAGTCCGAATCGGCTATCTTAGCATTGGGGCGGTGGTTGGTGACAGCCAGTGCTGAAATATGCTCACCTGCCGGGGACGTTTGTGGGAGCTGAGCCCCAACCCGTCCGAGAAGGCGGCCTGGCAGATCGCCGCGTGGGGAGATTTTGGACATTCCCCAGCCTGCCCTGTGATACCGCTTCGTTCCCTCGTTGAAGCATGATCCGTCTATGAAGACTTCATCGCGGAAGACGTCCTGTATGTCATCCCCTGTGCGAGTCCACGCCTCACAGTTTTCATGTCCGAGCCCCGGCGGAGCGACACAGGGAGTCGCGGGGACACAGCGAAAGCCTGACAGCTAGTGCTGTTTGAGGTCCGGGTGGAACCAGACATCCCGCGTATCCTGAGAAATCCACTCCTTCCTCAGCTCCTCCGTGCACTTGCACTCCCATAGCCTGTGATATGTGCTATCCGAGCGGGCCCCGCACAAAGGGCAAACCATATCTACATCATGTCCCAGACAGTACTGCCGGCTTCGACTTCAGAGCGTCTGAGACAGGACGCTTTTCAAGAGCGCCCGAGTGTGATTGCAAAGGGACGATAAAGCATGCACATCTCGTGCAACACCAGGCTCGGTTCTGTCACCCGGGAGCTTCAGACGACAAGCGGCGAGTGCTGTAGTCTGATCCCTCCATTGCTTCTGCATGAGACGCTGGGCCATGCACGGGGACGTGTCCGTCAAGCTGCACGTCTTCACTCCCGAAGTGACGTGCTTGAACGGGCCGTCAGATGCCCAGCCAATTCGCTGCAGAGACAGATGAGCTGCACCCAGAGGGCCTCGAACGGAGGACCAGTTTTGCGGCAAGTGCTGGAGCACGGGCTGCGCTAATTCGGACAAGTCGGTTCATGAAGTTGCCTCCGTAACTGATTCGACCTTTTGTGGCCGCGCTCCAGACAACTGACGACCGAGATAGCGCTGGCCCGAGCCCTTGCCTCCACAGGGGGTCGTCTAAGGGCATGAGCGCGACTGCCCTTGATCTACTGGTTGCTGGAGATCCAGCGATGCTCAAATGTTCGTGCTGGGCCTTGGCAAGCTCGGGATTGCTAGCTCCTGCCACTTCGGAGCTGTGAAATCCGAACGGTTGGAGTCCCGACAGGAACATCTCTTCCATGATGACCCCTGCTTTCTGCAAGGCGTAAAGCGTTCTCTTGAGTTTGCTTCATGCCTGCAGCCGGCTCTGCAGCTTGAGCGTGGTGCCACCTTTGGAACGCAAGCCGCCCGCGTAAACATCGATTCCCAGGTTGCTGGCTGATGGGCCCGAGTGCGTTCCTGCGCATTTCCCTAAGCTGGCCGTCAACATTGCCTTGGCTTCAGGGGACTTGGCCACAGCCGAAGATTTGTGCACTGCGACTCCGCACTTCGTTGCCCATGCTATGAGATGGGCGAGGCCAGCAGCTGCATGAGTGGGCCTGTTGGCCAGAGTCGCGAAAGCAGACGTACGAAAACATTACAGGGAAATCGTCGATGAGCACGGTGAGGTATATCTCAGGGTTGCTGGAGCTCCAGGCCCTCAGCGGTGGCAAAGAGAACACCTGAATAAGGTACGCTGCGAAAGAGCACCCTGCGGCCACGCCAATCCTTGGAAGTGACCGTGTATTGCACAATCTGGAATACCCCAAAAATCCACGCCTTGGGTACTGGTTCAATACCAGAGCCAAGACTGCTAATGGATATCCCTGCTGCTCTGCACGGTCACATCGGAGATGATTGTCCACGTGTTCGCAATACTTGTTCAAATCCCACAGGAAGCACCCCGAATGCATATGTACCGATTCTAGGGCTGCTGATTCTGCCCGTCAATTTTGAATGAACACCATTTCCATGATGGAGCGGCCGGTTTGGTGGCCCATCATTTTGCCGAGGTGCGGTGCTTCTCAAGTCCGCGAGACGTCATGCCTAACCCTGGCATGAACACGATATCGACTGGAAAGTAAACCGATTCCTCGACAGCTCAAGCCTACTTGATCTGGCTTGTGCTTGAGAATTAGCTTCGTAATAATTGCATGGATCGGGGACGGCGTGATCCCAATTGTTCAATGATGCGGAACAACTTGGCTACGCAGCTTAATGGATCCGTGTCGAAGAGTAATAGGTGGCGCGGGTGGAAGCCGTCCCATGCTTGCGCCGTCTTATTTGAACAAGTTTTCGCTGCCTGGATGATGTCGCGGGGGGCGATGTCCGGGAGAGACCTCCAGCTACATTATGGGGTTTGAAATAGTTCCTGAGGTCCCTTCTTTGAACGCCATAGAGATTCTAGGCGACGGCCTTCTTTCTCTAGAAGCTGCGTGGGTCTTGTTGGTTATTTTAGATCACCTCCAGTGTCGACAGGCCTCCAATGGTCTTTGATTTTACTCCACCTGTGAGCCCATCCAGTCTCCAGGCCCATTGCCTGACGCACACATTCCTTCCAGGATTTGGTGTGGGAGGTCCCAGACAACCCTCTCTCCTGCTTGATCGTCTCCTCGACCTCTGCCAGGAAGGTGTCCAGGGCCTGTGTAGAGGCAGTTAGGTCTAGACGGCCATACCTGTCGTCGATTGCGAGCGCACTCACGTAGGCCGTTGCTTGGAACAAAATGCCAATCAAGGAAGAATAGGTCCTGAATTCAACTGGCGCCTCCTGGAGCTCCAGTGCGAGACGGGGCAAGGTTGAGCTAAGCTCCCTTCGCGTTTCGGCGATTTCACGGGCGTCCGCAGAATGCTGAATTCCAGCGAGCCCCAGCAGGGCTTTGGAGGTAGCTTGGACCCAATTCTTCCTCCAGGTTAAGGGCTGCTCCATGCCTGTCCAACCCTTCCTCGTCGTACTTCAGGAGGGAAAAAAACACGCAGACACAATTCATCGTCGATTCCCCCGAAAATGTGGGAGCAGATGGGATGTGGGAGGGGGGAAGACGAAAAGCCCCAAAATATATGAGAAAATTGGGGAATACTTCATCATTTGTGTGTATTTACTTGTGTGTGTGTGTGTGTGCGTGCTCTGGGGCCCCTTTAGAGCTCCGAGCCTGCTCCCGAGGTATCCGGTTGGCGCGACCGGGTCCGACGTGGAGTGTCTCGGTGAGCTTGCGGATGGCTTCCCCGAGGCACTGCACAGCAGACTGTGCCTGTGCGAAGTCCGGGAGGTTTTCCTCCTCTCCTCGAGGGAGGGAGGGAGGGAGGGGAGGGGAGGGGAGGGAAGGCGAGGGGAGGTGAGGGAGGGAGGGCGGGAGGGAGGGAGGAGGAGGAGGAGAGAGGATAGTAGAGGAGGAGGAGGGAGGAGGAGAAGGAGGAGGAGGAGAGTGGAGCAGGAGGAGGAGGAGGAGGATGAGGAGGAGGAAAGGGAGGGAGGAGAGGGAGGGAGGGAAAGCCCCTCCTCTCAGGAGGAGAGCCCCCCCCCCCCCCCCGCAGGTACTCCGTGAGCCAGTCGCACCACATCGAGAAGGCGTGGCGGGAGGGCGCCTCCCGGGTGCGACTGCGGAGCACCGCGGCCGCGGCGCCGCTGGAGATCTTCCTCGTCGACATGAAGCAGCTGGACCCCATGTCGGGGCGCTGCAGGGACCTCCTCCCTCCCCTCCTCCTCCCTCCCTCCCCTCCCTTCCTCCCTCCCCTCTCCTCCTCCCTCCCCTCCCCTCCCCCCCCCTCTTCCCCTCCTCCCTCCCCTCGCTCCCCTGCCCTCCCCTACCTCCCTCCGTCAGAAAACGACTCAGGAGGAAGAACGACTCAGCAGTTGGACCCCATGCCGGGGCGCTGCAGGACGTCCTCCTCCCCTCGCGGCCGCGGCGTGCGTTCTTCGGAGAACAATAGCAATGGCATGAGCACAAGCTGTCGAAGGTCCGCGCGAATTGATCAGATCTGCGCTGGAGCACCCTGGCGGCGCCTCCAGCGCCGCCCACGGCGCGTTCCGCGCGCCAGCGAGGGGTCCAGCGGCGCCGATCCAAGAAATCCGCGCGGACCTCCACCAGTTGTTGTTCATACCATTGTTTGTTCCCCAAGGGAAGCGCAGACCCCCTCGCGCTGTCAAGAAGTCACGATGGGAGGTTTTCCGCAATTTTCGGCCCTTTGGGGGCCCTTGCCGGGCCCCGGGGGCGTCAGGAAACGGCTCAGACGGGAAAACCGGTCACGGGGGAGGGGTCCGACCTTTGGGGGTCGACATTGTGAAACAATCACGACGTCGGGGGTGTGGGTCCCGCCCCTATCCTTCCTCCCCTCCCCCTTCCCTCCGTCCTCCTGGCTCCCTCCCTCCCCCCCTTTCCTTCCCTCCTCGCTCTCTTCCCTCCCTCCTCCCCTCTTTGCCGCACTTCCTCTACCCCCCCCCCACGCGAATTTGTTACGACGGTTTTTGGCTATTCGCTTCCTCTTTGGACAGGTTGCGACCGCGTTTTTCGATTCGTGCCCGCCCCAGAGCCGTTACGACAGATGACGGCGATGTGTTAATCTTGGCGTCTGTCTCTCGCTTCCTGAGACTCTCTCTCACTCTGTCCCTCCTCTTCCCCTGCGTGTCCGAAACCTTGGTGGCTCCAGTTATTGCCAGGCACTTCTCAAGTTTCTTGTTGAGCGGAGCCGCAGCTGCAGCAGACGTCATTGAAATCGGCCGAGCTACAGGCGTACGTGGGGATGCCTTTACGTTTCGGGAGAAAGCTGGGTAGTGTCATCGCATCGCCAGTCACACAAACCATACAGTCTTTGAAACAGATCATTGTACCCAGTATTTTTTCGAAAGAAAACTGGGTACTGTCATCGCATCGCCGGTGACACAAACCATGTAGTTCTTCAGCTCATATTAATATGACCCTATCCTATTCCCCTCACCCCCTCCTCACCTCCTCCTCGTTGCAGGACATCTACCCCCACCCCCCTTCCTCCCTCCTCATCCTCCTCCTCCTTCTTCTCCCGCCTCCCTCATTCTCCATCTTCCTCCTCCTCCTCCTCCCTTTCCGCCCCTTCCCGCCTGTCTCTCAACCTTGCGTATCTCATCCCTCCTCACGCGTTCGAGTCGCATGTTTGGAAGAACTACAGGAAAGAAAACCCATATCGGTTGGAAAGGAAACCCACATCGGTTGCGCGCACTTGCGAAGAAGTGGAACCGTGCGCTGGTGGCGTGCGAGAGGGCAAGGATGATCAATGTGGCCTCCTGTGCTCTCTTCCTTTCTGCTTTCGACATGGTGCTTTTCTGACTTGCTCTCTCCACAGTGGAGACCCATGCCAAGAAACACCGTGCTTGCCTCCAGGGCGCCCTGGGTTTCTGGGGTTTCGATGGTTTTGCGGTGGAACGCGTGACGTTCCCACACGAAACATCGATGGACGTCCTGGGGTCTCAGGGTTGGGTTTCTGGTGGAGGGTTGCTTGTGGACGAGCCCCTACTGTACTGTCTAGTGTGCGCCCTAGTCTCAACATTGGAGGAGGAGGAGAAACGGGGGGAGGAGGAGGAGGAGGAGGAGGGGGAGGAGGAGGAGATGGAGAAGGATGATGATGATGATGATGATGATGATGATGATGATGATGATGATGATGATGATGCTGATGCTGATACTGATGATGATGATGATGATGATGATGATGATGATGATGATGATGATGATGATGATGATGATGATGATGATGATGATGATGATGATGATGATGATGATGATGATGATGATGATGATGATGATGATGATGATGATGATGATGATGATGATGATGATGATGATGATGATGATGATGATGATGATGATGATGATGATGATGATGATGATGATGATGATGATGA
>CAUYUJ010007961.1:0-19132 GCA_963575745.1 Prorocentrum cordatum | reverse complement strand
GAGTTGGAGGATGAGGGGGAGGAGGAGGGAGGGAGGGCGGGAGGGAGGGGAGGGATGGGAGGAGGATGATGACGATGATGAGGATGAGGAGGAAGGATGTGAGGATGATGATGATGATGACGATGATGAGGATGATGAGGAGGGGGAGGAGGATGAGGAGGAAGATGATGATAAGGAGGATGCGGAGGTGGAGAAGGATGAGGCGGAGGATGGGTGCATGAGGAGGTGAGGAGGAGGAGGAGGAGGGGGAGGAGGAACTCTGATGAGGATACGGAGGAGGTTACTAGGTTGATGATGATGATGAGGAGGAGGAGGCGGTGATGGTGGAGGATGAGGTGTGGCGGAGGAGGATGGGGGGAGGGGTTGGGAGAGGATGGGAGAGGAGCATGATGAGGAATATAGGAGGGAGGAAGAGCAGGAGGAGGATGAGGATGAGGATAAAAGTTGCATACAGATGAGACGAGGAAAGAGGAGGAAGGAAGGAGGAGGAGGATGAGGAGGAGGAGGAGGAGGAAAACGACGAGGAGGCGGAGGAGGAGGAGGAGGAGGAGGAGGAGAGGGAGGAGGAGGCAGGAGGAGGGGGGAGGGGGGGGGGGGGGGGGGGGGGGAGGCGACCGAGGCGGATTGCTGTGGAGGAGGAGGAGGCGGAGGTGGAGGAGGGGAGGGGGGAAGAGTTGGAGGAGGGAGGATGAGAGGAGGAGGGAGGAGGGGGACGAGGGGGAGAATGGGGGAGTGGAGGGGAGGGGAGCGAGGAGGAGGAGACGGAGGAGGAGGAGGAGGAGGAGGGGTGAGGGGATGATTGCAGGAGGAAGAGCAAGAGGAGGAGGAGGAGAGGAGAGCAGGAGGAGGAGGAGGAGGAGGAGAGAGGGGAGGGGGGGAGGAGGAGGAGGAGGAGGAGGAGGAGGAGGAGGAGGAGGAGGGAGGAGGAGGGAGGAGGAGTATGAGGATGAGGAGGAGGAGGAGAAGGAGGAGGAGGAGGAGTGGGAGAAGGGGGAAAAGGGGGAGGAGTAGTAGGATGCGGACGAGGAGGAGGTAGATAGATAGAGCGGCCTTGGGGGGCGGATCAGTGCGTTCAGCCGCATGAGTGTGCCCCCCGCCGTCGCCGCTCAGAGCGGCACCTTCATTGTGATCGCGGCGCCACGCGCGCCGATCACTTGTCGAACGAGGCGTAGTCGAACGGCCATCCACTTTTTCTCATAGCCCAGCCTACCATGCGGCCAGGTCGTCTTCGATGACTCCCGCTGGAGGCTTCCCCATCTTGACTGTGGCCCCCACCTGGGTCAGCGCCCTGTTGATGCTGTCCTTGATGTGGGCCTGCTTCATCTGCTCCTCGCTGGCTTCCTCCTCCGCTTCGGGATCGAGCCACGGTTCTTGCTCGATGTAAGTCGTGAGCTTCGCCATGTAGTTGTCGTAGCGCGTGCTGAGCTTCAGGTACTGGACCTTGCTGAGCACGGTGGCTACGTTGACCTGGTCCTCGAACCTCCCGTGCTCGGCTGGAAGGGTCCTCGTCTTGGCGCCCGCGTCCTCGGAGTGGAGGGTCGAGATAGGCGTGGGGCAGAGGTGGCCCTCTGGTGGGCCGTGCGCATGTCCCTTGTCCGCTTCCCTGCACTTCTCGGCGTAGATTTTCTTCAGTCTCACGGTGTTGGAATCACCTTGGTCTGCGTGGGCACCAGGTACGTGCTGTACACCGCGGAACCGACCCACTCGATCTGCTGTGTGTAGGCCAGCACATGCTCGGTCAGCACAGTGAGCAGCTTCTTCCGCTTTGGGTCGCACTTGGTTTGGTAGGCGTCTCCTCCTCGTTGTTGTCGGCGCACTTGGTGTCTTGCTGCAGCCGCGGCTGCTGGGTTGCCCTCGCCCTGGGTGTCGTCCGCAGCTTTGTACTGCGTATTGGCGTCCCCGTCCGCGTCCTTTGCCGCCTCGGCCTTGTCGTCTTTCTTGTTGTGACCGCCCTTGCCCGTGGGGTGCGTAGTCTTCTCGGGCTTGATCGAGCGTTCCGTGTCCGCCAGACTGCTCGCCGTGTCCTCTGCCGTTGGCTGCGGCGCCGATCACGCGGTTGAGGGTGATGCGCTGGAGGCGCAGTGATACTTTGCGGTGCCAGGAGAACTTGCCCATGATGTGCCAGGCCCTACGTATGCTCTGGATGCGCTGTTCGATCTCTGTGGTCACGCTGGGGTGGGCGGGGATAGTGCTGGAGGCCTGGTCGTGGTTGGTGCTGGGGAACGCGTTGGTGGCGTCCTTGCTGTCCGCGATGACGTAGGCTTTGGCCCGCTGGAGTCGGTATGCAACGATGCTCGCGGCCGCCGTCGGTACTTCGCGACGTTGGTGTGGCCAGCACCCGAGTGCTTGTGATAGTGGAGCCCATGGCTTCGACTTGCACTGGAGGTGGCGGAAGCTGCACCGCCAGAAAGGGCAAAGCGGGTGAAGGATGCGCTGGCCGAGCGTCGTGGGTTTGCCGTTCTGCTTGTCCAGGGAGAAACTCTGGTTGGGATGTGCGTCGAGGGGTGCAACGCCGACTCGGCACTCGTGGTTGATGACTGTCTCGAAGCATCCCTGCGAGAGGGGTGCCTCGGCGGGCTCGTCGTCGATCCCCACGCCTGTCTTCTTTGACTTCTGCTTGGTGATGTTGGTGGGCGCTGGGATCATCGGGAAGGTCTCTGCGGGCGGCGGCCACTCTGGCACGGAGGCGCATATCTTGAAGTACATGAGCCGCTTGTCTACGCCGTAGAGGGTGCGCTTAATGTTGTCCCTGGCGTCCTCGTGCACCTGTCGGGTCTGCAGGTAGTGCTCGTTGGTGAAGGCGTAGATGCTCTCCTTCAGGATGCGCTTCTCCTCGCTGGGGTTGATTGGCTGTACTTGAACTCCTCCAGGCTGTCCGTCTTGTGCAGTGTGGTCTGACCGCTCTTGTAGTCTGGGTCGTGCTCTGGTGGCGCAGCTGTGGTTGCGGTTGCGCTTGCCGAGGTAGGTGCCTGCAGAAGGTCGCGTCGGTCGATGCACTTCTGCGTGTTCGCGTCGTTGCCAAGCCTCGTAGGGGGTCTCTTCGAGCGGGCGGCGCCTTGCGGCCTCGTGGCGCTTCTTCTGTTTCTGGAGGGCGCGCGAGAGGGCTTCGCTCTGGAACTCTTTGTCGATGGCGGGGGCGGTGCCTATGATGTCCTCCCTGAACTGAGCGCGTTCTTGTAGGAGTCGTAGTTGTTCCTCCAGGAGCTCTCGATAGTTGTCGGGATTACGCTGCTGGCCCTCGAGGGGGGGGGGGGGGGGGGCGCGGCTGTCTCCTGCAATAGGCGGGTGATGAGCTCCCGATGTTCGTCCGTGGTGTTGGCGCTGGTGAGGTCCTGCAGCTGCTCCTGGTACTGGCCGAAATTCGTCTCCCGCGCGGTGATGAAATCCTTGCGGTACTTGCCCGTATGTAGTGCCTGCGCCATCTTGTCGTAGTCCCGAAAGCTCCGCTGCGGCTCGGTGAACGCGTTAGGGATGGTGATTTTGGCGGCTGCGATGAACGGGGCGTGATCGCGCTTGAGGTAGTCGCTGATGAGCTGGAGTGCTTTGGCTGCGCGCCGCCATACTCTGTGAGAGATAGGATGTGCCCGTAGTCCTTGGGGTACTGCGATGTAGTCTAAGCGCGTGGCTTGTCCTTGTGCTCCGCCCGTGGGGCCTGCGTGCCAGGAAGTGTTTGGGGTGTGCGTTCCGTGGGCGCCGAGCATGTTGTGGAGTGATGCTGCAGCTTCTCCTGTGGTGCCCGTGGGGCCCGCGTCGCCGTGCACGTTGCGCGCGGTGGGGGGGCCGTCCGTCCTGGCCGTGATGGTCGTTCGGGCCGAGGCCGATGATGGGCATGCTGCCCGTGGGCGTAGCGTAGAGCTCCTTGTTGATCCACTTGAGCGTCTCGCAGATTGTCTTGACCCACTCGTTATGCTGCTTTGCGGGCCCCGACCTCGGTGGCTGGCGCGCGACAGCGTGGGTCGAGTCGAGTGCTCCTCTTCGACTGTGTACTGCTCCTGCGCGGCCTTGTATGTTCGCTGGTGGGCTGGGCAGCTCTGTGATGCACTTGAGTCGCAACCAGTTGCTGACCGTAGTGGCGACCCCTGCGTGGCTGTAGGTGAGCCCCCCAGGAGAGGTGCGGTGTGTGTACGTCTGCAGCTGGTCGACGGCGCTGGCGGTGTCGTTTTGCCTCCATCTCGTCGCTGGCCCTGCGACGCCGTCCACAGCGCTGAACTGGCGCGATCTCTCCATGTTGAGTGGCGCCACCGTGGTGGGTGGGTACACGGCCCATCGCATGAATGCCGTCCAGAAGATCACGAGGGGAGAAATATGGATGGCCAGCAGCGTTGGCATGACATGAAGGTGCCCTGAGGGCGGAAGCTGCTCTGCGTGGGGTGCCTGCTGGGCCGCGAAGGGCGTGGCTAGAGCAGGAAACGGCGGCTGAGGAGGAGGAGGAGGAGGAAGAGGAAGCGCAGGAGGAGGAGCAGGAGGAGGAGGAGGACGAGGAGGACGAGGAGGAGGTCCAGGAGGAGGAGGAGGACCAGTGCAAACCCAAGAGTCGTCAACGATGTTGGAATTCACCCCCCCCGCCAAGCTCCCTCTTTACAGGCCCCATACAACGGTTCATTTCCATTGATGGAACTAACTGCCTCGTTGGAAGACTACCGTTTGAAGATCCTGAAGCATGCCAAAACATTGGTCTCGGGGTGCCAACGCCACGGATGAATGTGACTGCTGCGTCTTGACGATCTGGAATCGTGCCAGAACGCCATTTTCGACTTCTCAACACCGCGAATCAACATAATTGGTGCACCCGCATAATCCTGCATCCTTCCAACACACCATTTCTGGTACGTTGTCCATGGGAACCAGTGAAGCTCTTGCAACTTTTGAAAACGAATGTGCGCGGCGCAAATGCGAGAGCCACATTTAGACAAAGGAACCGCCTTCAATCAGCGAAGCGCTTGCATTTAAAAACAACAACCGTGTTCGCGGCGCTAAGGCGAGAGCCACATTCTGAAAACCACCCGCCCTCAATCCGCGAGGGCCCTCGCGTTTTTTGAAACGAATGCACGGGGCGCTCGGGCGAGAGCCATATTTTGAAAACGACCCGCCTTCAATCCATGAAACTCTTGCAACTGTTTCAAAATAATGTGCGCGGCGCTAAGGCGAAAACCACACAGTGAAAACGACCCGCCTTCAATCCGTGAAACTCATTCAAAGTTTTTTTTTAAACAACGAATTTGCGCGGCGCCCAGGGGAGAACCACATTTTGAAAACGATTCGCCTTCAAGCCGTGAAGCTCATGCAGATGTTTAAAACGAATGTGCGCGGCGCTGAGGCGAAAGCCAAATTTTGGAAAAGGGACCGCCTTCAACCAGTGAAACGCTTGCATTTTCAAAAGAGAGGGAGGGAGAGAGAGAGAGACAGAGAGAAAGAAAAAAAGAGAGAGAGAGAGAGAGAGAGAGAGAGAGAGAAAAGAGAGAGAGAGAGAACAAACACATCAAACAACAACAAAAACGAATGCGCGCGGCGCCGAGGCGAGAGCCACATTTTGAAAACCACCCGCCCTCCATCTGTGAAGCTCGTGCCAATGTTTAAGTTTCAGGTTCATAAATGGTAGGGAAGTCTCAGGCAAAACGCCCAGTCCGCCCTAAAAACTGGTCTCGGGGTGCGACAGGGAGAAGTTATTTTCAAGGAAAAGGAATGGAGGAGGACATGGCGGAGGAGGAGGAGGAGGAGAAGGAGGAGGAGGAGGAGAAAACGGAGAGGGAGGAGGAGGCGGAGGAGCAGGAGGAGGAGGAGGAGGAGGGGGAGGAGGAGGGGAGCAGGAGGAGGAGGAGGAGGAGGAAGAGGAGGAGGAGGAGAGGAGGAGGAGGAGGAGGAGGAGGAGGAGGAGGAGGGGCGGAGGAGGAGGAGGAGAAGGAGGAGGAATAGGAGGACGAGGATAAGGAGAAGGAGGAGGAGGAGCAGCAAGAGGAGGAGGAGGAGGAGGAGGAGGAGGAAGGGAGAGGTGGTGGAGGAGGAGGAGGAGGAGGAAGAGGAGGAGGAGGCTGGGGCAGAGGCGGAGGCGGAGGCAGAGGAGAAGGAGGAGGAGGCTGCGAAGTGGAGAGAGGGGAGGAGGGAGGGGTGGAAGGCTGGACGGGGGGAGGAGTGAGAGAGGCAGGGAAGGAAGTGGAGGTGGGTGGCATGCAGGGGCGCTGCAGGAATGTGCGCCGCACCGGCAGAGTGACGACGTGGAGGCGGATCTGGCGGAACTCGAACGCGATCCAGATGCAGATTCGCACGGGCCAGCCTCGCTTCGAGTCGATGGATAACTACAAGACGCGCCAGGATCAGGTCAACGGCAGCGGGCCCGCGCCCTATTGCGTCGGCTGAGGAGCAGTTGGCCACGATTTGACTCGATCGGGACCTTCCGCGTTCGAAGACTTCTCACCAAGCGTCCACAGGTCCAGCTTGGAGGCCACCGGCGCAGTGTCGCAGCATGGCCCCCCCTTTATTCAGGAAGAGTAGGAGGAGGTGGAGGAGGAGGATGGAGATGCTGATGATGCTGCTGATGATGATGATCATGGTGGTTGTGGTGATGGTGATGATGGTGATGATGGTGATGATGGTGATGATGGTGGTGGTGATGATTCTGATGATGCTGCTGCTGCTGATGATGATGATGGTGATGATGATGATGATGATGATGATGATGATGATGGTGATGATGATGATGATGATGATGATCAGGACGAGGATGAGGATGAGGATGAGGATGAGGATGAGGATGGTGATGATGATGATGCTGATGAGGTTGACGATGCTGATGATGATGCTGATATGTTGACGATGCTGATGATGCTGATGATGGTGATGATGATGATGATGATTATGATGATGATGGTGATGATGATGCTGATCATCATGATGATGCTGATGATGATGATGATGATGATGATGATGATGATGATGATGATGATGATGATGATGATGATGATGATGATGATAAGGAGGAGGAGGAGGAGGAGGAGGAGGAGGAGGAGGAAAATATGAAGAAAAGGATGACCTGGGCAAATGTCAAAGTGCACGTGTGCCATGGCTCTTGCACGAAGGGAGGATCCAGAATCCAACAGCAGGTTCTTTGGCCGCGGTGGAGCGGAGCTGTGGTTCCGTGGCGCGGGGTGCGCGGGCGGCCGGGGAAGAGCGGAGCCAGTTGCGGGGTAGGATGGAGGAGGAGTAGCAGGAGGAGGAGGAGGAGGAGGAGGAGGAGGAGGACGGAAGAGGAGGAGGAGGAGGACGGAAGAGGAGGAGGAGGAGGAGGAGGAGGAGGAGGAGGAGGAGGAGCCAGTTGGGGGGACACCGCTGCGATGGACCGGGGCTGCGGTGCCGTGCAGCGCCGTGCGGCAAGGGACCCCGGGCAAAGGAGGCGCGCGGGCTGGTGGTGGAGGAGGGCGCGGAGGCCCAGCGATCCAACGCAGTGACAAAATCAAGACGGAGGTGTTCCTCATGTTTCGGCCTCTAGCGGCCCTCGCCGGGCCCCGGGACCGTCAAAAAACGAGTCAGGATGAAAACCGATCCTGGGGAATGGGTCGAGACTTCCACGGGCCTCGTGTTGAAAAACTCACGGCATCGGATCTCTGGGAGGGGGCAGGGTTGGCGGCGGGGCGGAAGCGGGGCAGGCTGCTGTGGAGTACAGAGGGATTGCGGTGGCGCGCCGTGCCGGGCGGAAAGAGCATGGTCGGAGCTCTGGGCATTCGGTGCAAAGGCTAAGGAGGTCGGGGGGGGGGGGCGCTCTTAAAACGACGCGAAGATCGGGACAAAATCGGATCGGGATAACTCGAAATCTCTGAGAATCGGCGGGTTTGGAGGATGTATTGGGCGCCGCGGCCGCTCCAGAGCGTTCCGGAACGCGCTGAGAGCGCTCCGGAACGCTCTGGAGCGATTTATCCCGATCCTAGCCCTGTTTCAGCTCTGGCTGCCAGTGGCAGAGGGGGCGAGCGAGACCATGGCCTCAGGGTTGGCTGTGGCTGCTGTTCTTGTCGTCGCTCTTCTTGCGGTTGCTGTCGCCGGCGCAGGTCGAACCTGCCGCTTCGCTATCCCCTGTGCTTCGTCCGCCATCTTCTTCCTGTCCTTCCCATTGTTGCCGGAGTCGGCCGTGTACTTGACTAGAAGCTAAGGTCTGTAACAACGATCTCTCACAGGCTGGACAGGATGACCACGCAGAGCATCATGGAGGATCAGAAATTGATGAAGGAGTCCTATTTGAGGTATTACTTAAAAAGGGTGGTGAGGAGTGGCCCTTTTAGTGCACTGTCCATGATGGTCACAGTGTGGCAGGCGATTTGGATCGCCGTCGACGTGGACAAAAACGGCAGGATGCTACTGTTCGAGAAGGCTTCCGGGGACATCGCCATCGAGTATTTCTTCTGCGCCTATTTCTTATGCGAGCTGCTCCTGCGCCTCTTCGCCACGACGCCCACGAAGGCGTGCCTGCAGAGCAGGTGGTTCGTATTCGACCTTGTGTGTGTGGCTGGGTCTCTGATCGAGGCTGTGCTCCTCCTCCTCGTCCTCCTCCTCCTCCTCCTCGTCCTCCTCCTCCTCCCTCCTCCTCCTCCTCCTCCTCCTCCTCCTCCTCGTCCTCCTCCCCCATCTCCCTTCTCAATCCCCGAGGCGGTGCTCATACCGACAGTGAACCTTATTTCGCGCGGCGCCGTCTCGAATTGGAAAGGCTTCAGCGCCTTACGCCTGGTGCGGCTCGCCAAGATCCTCAGGATCTCACTGTCCATGCCGACCCCATCTCCATGCCTTGGTGAGCGTTGGGCCCTCCTCCTCCTCCTCAGCCTCCTCCCTTCCTCCCCCCCAAAGATGTCCCCTCTCCCGGCGCCCCTTCCACCATCCTTTCTCTTCATCCGGCTCCTAATACAGTCGGGGCGCTGAAGAAGGAACCCTTTTCGTTGGGGAGGGCCTCGGTGGTTTAACAGTTTGCCTCAGGTTTTCCTGAGGTCTTCCATTGGAAATCGAAGTTTAACTTATGGGAAGCAGGGGCCTCGTTCCTTATTTAGGGTTCCTTAGGTCAACGCCCCCGCTGTATTTCACCGAACGCGTTCCACTACTCGCAAAGAGAGCCTGCTCGAAACCGTTTTGGAAAACACACGACTGATCTGGTGTGCTGGGTTGTAGGACTCCCGCGGCGGATCCGGGCCATTTGCGAGTAGCTACTCTGCGAGTAGTGGAACGCGCTTGTCTATCATGTCTCCTCATGACTGAAGACGCCTGCGGCGAAATACAGTCGGGCCCTTGAGGAAGGAGCCCTTTCGTTGGGGAGGGGCTCCGCGTTCCTTGAGTGTTTCGCAGCTTGCCTCAGGCTTTCCTGATGTTTTCGATCGGAAGTCGAAGTTTAACTAATGGAAAAAAGGGGCCTCGTTCCTTATTTAGGGTTCCTTAGGTCAAGGTCCCGACTGTACCGCCGCCCCACGCCTTTTGGACATGCCCACGCGGCCAAACGCTGGGCCGAAGTCTGGCCAAGCTACTGGACTATGTGTGTTCCCCAGCCGAAGTTCGAAGAAGACACAGCGCCATAAACATAAACTTTCGGCGCTCCGTGCGGATTTCTTGGATCTGCGCTGGGGCTCCCTGGCGGCGCCTCCGGCGCCGCCCTCGGCGCGCTCCGCGCGCCAGGGAGGGGGCTCCAGTGCAGATCAAAGAAATCCGCGCGGACCGTCGAAAGTTTATGTTCATTTAGTTGTTTCTTCCTTTAGTGTTCCCCCAGCCGTTGAGGAACACTTTGGGGGAACACCAGGAAGAGGAAAGGAAAGCAGGCCATCTTGGGGCCGTCTCGGGGGGCTTGCTGGGCCCTCTCGGGGCCCTCTTGGGCCGTTTCGCGGGCCTCTTGGGGGCCTCTGAGGCCGCTTTGGGGCGACCTTGGGGGCTTGCTTGGCCGTAGCATTTCTTTCACAACGGCCAAGAGACGTTCTCACAATAAATCGGATATCCCCTAGCCAACGCCAATGCGCACTCGAACTGCGGGAGCTGCATGCCGCTCGGGATCTATGGGAACCCGATTTTGTATGGGTGGGATATTCAAGCTGCAGAACTAAAGCTACACTTTCAGAATGCGTCGGGGGTGTTGGATCCCGCCCAAGCCACGCAAGAGGGGTGGGGGCGGGGCGGTGGTGGCAACGCCTCCTGGGCCATCGCCCACCTCCGTCTGGAGGGCTTGAGGCCATCCTGGTGAGGCGGTCTGATCAACGGGAGATCTCTGGCCCGGGCCTTTTGGGGTGGCTGGCGGGCTAGGCCCAAGGTGACAGGAGATTCCGAAAAGGCAACGCGCTGAAACTCTGGCATGCCAGACGCCCATGTGATGAAGCAAGAGGGGGCGGCGGATCTAGTGGCTTTCGGCGCAACCCGCTACCGAGGCGAGGCCTTTGATCAAAGGCCTCCGAGAGGCCCTCTTGGGTTACTTGATCTGCCTCCTGGGGGCGGGCCTTTTGGAGGGTTTTTCGGAGAGTCTCTGGGGTCTCTCGGGGGCTTCTCAGGGCCTCCTGGGCATCTCTTCGCGGCCTCTGTGCAAGATTGGTGATGCAATGTGTGCCTCGGCAGTCCATGTCTTGTAGTGTATACGTGTGCACACGTATACACGTACATACACATGCCTACAGGCAGGAGGCACAGTTTCTACGATGCCGTGTGCAGGCCTGCTGCAAATCATGTGTAGTGTGTGTGTGTGTGTGTGCCATGCGATGTGCGCGGTGCAAACTCACACTGTGCAGTACATGCGCGAACGATACATCATTCTGTCCATGCGGTGCAGCACATGGCTTGCAATCTATGTGTTGCCAGCTGCGTGGCACAACCAATGTGGGGGAGAGGCCACGTGAGGCAATACACGCGTGCGCGCCTGGTGCCGCCAGCCCGCGCACCACGAGGCGCCCACGGCGCGCGGGCACCGAATGGCAGCCCCGTGGGGGAACCCGGCTAGAGCATGGGGCGCCCCCGAGGTGTGCACGGCCTCCTCCTCCTCCTCCTCCTCCTCCTCCTCCTCTTTTTCCTCCCCTCCTCCTCCTCCCCTCCTCCTCCTCGTTCTCCTCCTCCCTCCTCTCCTCCTCCTCCTCCTCCTCCTCTTCCTCCCTCTCCTCCTCCTCCTCCTCCTCCTCCTCCTCCTCCTCCTCCTCCTCCTCCTCCTCCTCCTCCTCCTCCTCCTCCGTTGCCATTTCGGCTCAAGACCCATGCTGTCGCGGGCTGAGCCCGCATTGGCACGACTGGATACCGCTGGCCCGCGGCGAGCAAAGCACCTGTGCCTGGCATCCATCTTCGGCCTCTGCTGCAGGATTTGGGCCCCTGCACACCCATTGTCCTTCCCGCTCAACCAGCCCAGCATGGCTGATGGCCCCTCGGGAGATGCGATCTCGCCCGCCCTGCTGGAGAGTCTCGACCTCGCTCCGACAATCCCGTCCCAGGAGTCTGTCGGCCGTGGCAAAGGTGGCAAAGGTGCTGGCCCCGCACCGCCCCGCAAACGTGCTGCGCAGGTTCTCCTGGTGCTGACGGTGAGCACCCTGATAATGATGTTTGGACCAGCGACGACTACCTCCGCCAATTGTGCAGAGACGAGTTCGCTGGCATGCGTCAGGCTTTCGCTGCCTCGGTCGCGGAGTCCGTCGGCACGACAGTCGCCGCCAATCACGCAGTCCTCCTCAACTCTATCGACGCGCTGCGAGCCCAGGTCTCTGGTCAGTCCGAGGCGATTGACCAGCAGGTTCAGAACGCCATGCGCCCCCAGGTCGACGCCCTCGCACGCAGGCTCCAGCCCCAGATCGATGAACACTCTGCGAAGCTTGTTACTTGCGAGCGGCGCTTGCTTCGCATGGTGGTGTCTTGCCCAGCTTCGTGCACAGATTGAGGAACTCAGGCGTCATCTTGCTGTCGCTGAGCAGCGACCCCAACCTGCCCCGCAGGTGCCACAAGACTTCGACAGGGACCCTGATGGCGCGCTCCTTATCGCGGTCGCACAGGGACCGACCTCCCTCGAGGCCACGTCCAAGAGCCTGGTGTCCTTTCTCTCGGATGCTGGGTTTGACCAGAATGAGTCCAATATCGACGCGAAGGGCGACCTCCCGTGCAAGCGCTTCGCGGCCCACTTCACCAGCCTCGTCGCCCCCGCTGGCCGCAAAGTCTTGCGGGCCCTCGCAGGCCTCAAGAACGGCAGGGACTGGGGATAATTCTACGCTGGCACCCCTGGTAGCGACGCGCAGACCAGGGCCCGCATCGACCCAGACAAGTCCCCGCGCCAGATCAAGACCGAGATCACCTTGCGACGGTGCCGCGCTGCGGTATCAGAGGCATGCCCACACCTTCATTCGTTCTCCGACAGGGAGCGCGGCGTGGTCTCCATCAGTTGAGACAAAGTTCTCAAAGTGGAAATTGCTGCTGGCGATGCTCCTCCTGTCCTGTGCTGGGACGCTGCCAAGCTCGAGAAGCACGGCGTCTCGAAGGAGCAGATGCTGCGCGTCACCTCCTCCATATCCGACCCCCCTGGGGCATCCGCGTGGTGCCTCTGACGCCTCCCGCCTGCTCTCGCGTTGTCAATGCCCACCTTCAGGGGGGTGGGGCACTGCTCTGCGAGTGGCCACATGGAACTGCAGGGCTCTCCTGCAGTATGCCGGGTCGAAGGCGTCGTTGGAATGTAGTATCTGTCCAAGATCGGCCTCTCCAAGTCTATCATCTCGCTTCAGGGGGTCCACCGGGGTGCCCTGCAGCTGTAGGAATTCGCGCGTTCTGTCGCGCCTCGCACCACCGTGGTCTCCTGCTTCTGCGGCGACACTCAGGCAGCTCGCTCTCGAGGTGGCGTCGCTGTTCCTCTCCCTCCTCTTGCCCGCCTCCCTGGTGACCCTGTTCTGGTTCGCCGTGTTTCTGGTTCCTGGTCGCGCACTCCACGTTGTCCTCGAGGCCGCTCGCGGGCGCATGCGCGTCTTCAACGTCCACAACCACGAGTTGAGAGCGAGCGAGATCCAGGCGGCGCGCGCTGCCATTCGCCGCGCGCCGGGGGAAGCGCGCGAGGGCCCGTCCAAGGTGCTGGCGATAGACAACGGCGACTTCAACGTCAACGACGAGGGCGCCCTTGACCCACATGCTCCTGCTCCTGCCGCTCGGCGGGGTGGTCGACGTCATCACGCAGGCGCCCCTGCCTGGCGGTCGGCCTTCGCGGACATGCTGGAGACCGAGGGCAGCGAGCCCGCGCGCTTCGAGGTCGCGTCTGGAATGGCCCGCGTGCTGGGCCGCATCTTCGTGCTCGCTGCAAGGTTGGCAGGTGCCAGTTGCAGATTTCCTTTGCCGCCGCGGGGTCGGCGGCTGCGGTGTCGGACGCAAAAATATCTGACCGCGCAGCAGTCGTTGCTCCCATCGTCTCGCGTTCTGCCCGCCCTGCTTCTGCTCGTCTGATCCCTCGTCGCATATGCCGTGATCCTGTCTTTGTTCGACGATTGCGCGGGCTCGTGGAGGCCGCCCAGTAGGATCGGATGCCCCCTCCATTCCAGCTGGAACACTACAAGCATCTGATGCGGATCGCTGCCGCTGAAGTCCGTGACATGTTATTCAGAGAGAAGCCTGATTGTGGCCGCGCCCTTCTACAAGTGTCTCGCATGATTGCTCGTGTGGCATGGAGACAAGATACTAGACGACGCATGCTCGAATCCCACCCTGTTGTGTTGGCCACATTGTCGTCTCTGGCGCCGAGGTCCGTCTGGTGCGCCCTCCTTCGTCTGCCGAGCGGTCGCCCAAGATGAAGCGCGAAGCCCTCGATGCCCAGCGGAAAGTGGTGGAGGCCAGGCTGAGCGGATCCGTCTCTGCCCGCGGCGCCCGTCTGCAATTGCGCGCGCTTGAACGCAAAGCGCGTGTCTGGTCTCCTCTGTCGCGTCGGATATCACTGACGTCGATTCGTGCTCCTGACTCGAGCGTCATCGTGGACCCTGGTGGGCGACTGGCTGCCCTGGCTAAGTATTGGAAGTTTGCGTTCCCGAAGAAATCCTGGGACCTGGAAGCGGCCGGGGAACGTGTGCCGCAGTGGGTCTCCGAGACCGGCTTTTCGGACCCCCCGCCGCCGTCCCCGGCCACGCCGCGGCGGGCCCTGCGTGCGGCCCAAGACTCTGCCCCAGGCATGGATGGGCTACCTTACTCTGCCTGGGAAGCCCTGCCGCTCGGTCTGCATATTCTGATGTCGGCATTGGATTGGGCGGGTGGGGGTCAAGCCCTATTCGACAGCGCATCTGTGACGAGTCAGGCGTTCCTCCCTGAGGCGGTGGCCGATGATGAGCTGAGGGATGGTGAATGCACTCGCTCGCCCGAAAAAGCTAGAGTGCTTGGCCTACGAAACACCGATATTCAGTTGTTGTCGGCGGTGATGAGTCGGGCCTTTCAAGTTGCCGTTCAGCGAGTTCCCCCCCCCTGCCAGCGTGGCTTTGTGCGCGGCCGAAACTTCGGGATCAACGTCTTGGGACTCGACTCGCATGCTCGTGAGTTGTCGCTCCTGCCCCCGCAGTCCCTCGACATCCCCTCCTGTTCTCGCTCGACTTCGGCCAGGCCTTCCCGCCGCTGAATCAGCAGCTTACGAAGTTCATCCTTCAGCCCCTTGGCCTCCCTTTGTTATTCCTCGCCTTCGCCTCCTTCCTCTACTCTGCGGTGGAGGGGGTGGCCTCGTCGCGCGGGCACTTCGCGCCGATCTTCTGGCTGCGCAGTGGGATCATACAAGCGCGTGCTCTCTCGGGGTCGTTGTTTGCCCTATCGACGGCGGTCTTCCAAGTCGACCTCGCTCATGATCTGGGCGGGGTCGGGCGCGGCCTCGCGTGGGCTTGTGCCGACGATATCGATGGCGTGGTGAGGTCCGTGAGGGATCTGGCCCCCGTGCGCCGCGCGATGAACGTGGTGGCCTTGCTGGCCAACCTGTACCTCAGGGTCCCCAAGTGCCTCCTGGCCCCCCTATCTGGGCCCTTCTCGGTGGAGCTCGCGGCCGAGGTTGCCGCTCAACTTCGCAAGTGGGCCCCCCCCGTGGGCCGAGTTTGGAATCGCGGCTGAGCTCCAGCACCTAGGCCTGTGGCTGGGCCCTGCAGTTGCGGTTGACCGCCAATGGCGTGACCCTGTTGCCAAATTGCGCGCTCGGGCTCAAGTCATCGGCCACGGGATCACCCCTCCCAGCATCTCGGCCGTTCTATATTGCTCGCGAGCTGTACCCGCTCTCTTCTATGTCGCGCAGTTATGTGACATGCCGTCCTCTGTTTGGAAGCAGGAGCTCACGGCGCTGGCGCAGACCTTTCGCGTCGCCCTTGGCACAGTCCCGCTCTCGTGCCGGCTCTTGCTCCAAACTTGGGGCGGACCTCGCGTGACAAGGTGGGCATTCCTGGGATGCGCGAGCCTCGCGCGCGCTGCGTTGGTGACATTCCAAGTCCACGCTGACATTCTGGAGCGTATTCGGGACGCCGTGAACATCAATGACACGTGGCGCACTCTGGAGATGCTGGCGTCGTCGCGTCCTTACCATGGTTTTTCGAAGCCGGGGGCCTTCATGGAGATGCTGGAGCGGGCGGCGGCTGGGCGCTCACCTTCGCCTGCCTACGCTTCATGGCCCCCGCCCTGGTGCCTCGGCCGCTCGCGAGGAGCTGCCCCCCCCCGCCAGCGCCCGCCCTCGCCCTCATCGCGCGGCGCATGCGGCGCTCCGTGATCTGGCCCCCGCACCGTCACCGCTGGTGGCGCTGCTGGTCCTCCGCCCGGGCAAGCTCATTCCCCGCCGCGCCGCCGCGCTGCCCGGCCCCCCCTGGGACCGCATCGCCGCTTCGCTGGCCTCTCCCCCTTCCCCTGGGCGCGGGCGACGATCCGCGCGCGGGCCGACGGCTGGCTCGCCCCCCGCCGCAATCTGCACCCCCTGGGAAGGAGGGCCCGCGCATTCGGATGCCAAGCCGATGATGACCTTCGCCGCTATGCCCGCTGCAGGCCTCCGCGCCGTGCTGCCCAGCGCGATCTCGCCAGACCAGCCCCGCTCCCTGCGCTCCTGCGCTGGGGCCCCCTCGACCCCAACATCGCGGCGTTCCACTACCTCGCGGCAGCGTGCAACACCTGCCACATCGCTCGCCGCCTGGAGGACTGGCCGCTGTCCGCCCCCGAGCAGGCCTCCTGCGCCCTCGCGGGCGCGCGGTCCGCGAACATGGCTCGGCCGCGGTGCTTGTCCGCTCATGGGCGTTCTCTACTCCTACCTCGTCTTCCGCGCTGCTCATCATCCTCATCGTCATCTTCGCGACGGCTTCTGCGACCCCGCGGCTGACCCCGCTGGTCTTGCCTCCAGCGTCCTCTGCGCACTCCGCGCCGTGTCGCTCGCGGAGCCCGAGTCTGACGTTGAAGTGATTGACGACGATAACTTCAGGGCCACCCCTGTGTTCTGTGGCACACAAGTGATGGTGACCGTGACGTCAGTGATGATGACCGTCTTGCCTGTGGCTCTTCGAGCTCCTCATCGTCCTCGACTTCTACACGTTCTGTTAGAACGCAAGTCCCGTCGCGAGTGTCGGGCTCACCGTCGCCGCCTGCTGGATACGAGCCGCTTTCCTCGTCAAGCGCTTGCAGTGGCGTTGGGTCGCAAGTCCCGTTGTCGCTTTCGGGCTCGCCGTCGCCACTCGCTGACGGATCCGCGGTGGTCTCTCCCGCCATGGGCGTTAGAGCGCAAGTCCCGTTGTCGTGTTCGGGCCCACCGTCGCCACGCCGTGGACGCCTGGTCGATGGCCTGCTGGCCGCGGGCGTTAGATCGCAAGTCCCGTTGTCGTGTTCGGGCTCAACGTCGTCACGTGCTGGATGCCTCGAGACGGGCGACCCTCGCCTTGGCGTTAGATCGCAAGTCCCGTTGTCGTGTTCGGGCAACGCGTCGCCGCGCGCTGGACTGTCTGGCGTCAGTCCATCGACTTCGGCGACCACGAGTGGATCGATTGCCTTGTCAGCCTCAGCGACGTGCTCGGCTCCAGCTCCCACGTGTGCTCCAGTGGCGCTGTCGACCCCTACCTCGTCGTGCTGACCGATTGCCCCCTCGCCGCCAGCTGCCGCGTTCGGCTCGAGGGCGCCGACGACTCCCTGGGGGTGCGTGAGTCCACCCGACCCCTCGTCGCTGCCCCTGCCGCCCACCGCCCTTGCTCCCCCTCGCATCCTTCCCCTCCCTGTCCGCAGGAGAATATCCAGAAGTATCTGTTCCAATCGTCCTTTTTCTGATTTGCAGAGTGCTCCTACCACCCCTCCTGGTCCTTCACTCGCGATTCTTGCTTCTGCCGCTGCTTGCCCCCCCACCTGCTCCCTCTCCCATTGTTGCTCACCGCCGAGATTTGATTGTTGGTGATGCCCATCGCGCATCTCGGCTGCTGCCTGTGAGGCCGCATGACTCATGCCCTCAGCTGTTCACGCCCGAGCATGCGCCTTGCCCTTTGATCCCTGTGATTGTTCGCTCCTGCTCTGTCCCGATCCGGCCATCGACTCATTTCTCCCCCCGTCCGTCTCTCCCGAGCGCTGCCCCTGCCAGTGCGTGCCCCTGCCAGTGCTCTTCCTCCGCTCATCGAATGCGCCCGAGAGACTGCGCCCGCGCTCCGCCGCTGCTGTTCGTCGACGACAGTGGCGACATCGCGACGGGCGCGCCGCTCCCCGCCGCCCCTGCTCCTGGCCGTAGGGCCCCGGGGCTTGTAGGGTAGGCGAGGACCGAGGACCCCTCCTACGCTCGTCTCCTCCTCCTCCTCCTCCTCCTCCTCCTCTCCTCCTCCCCTCCTCCTCCTCCTCCTCCTCCTCCTCCTCCTCTCCTCCTCCTCCTCCTCCGCATCCTCTTCCCTCCTCCTCCCCTCCTCCTCCTCCTCCTCCTCCTCCTCCTCCTTCCTCCTCTCATCCCCTCCGTCCGTCCTCCCTCCTCCCCCTCCTCCTCCTCTCCTCCTCCTCCTCCTCCTTCTCCTCCGCCTCCCTCCGCCTCCTCCTCCTCCTCCTCCTCCTCCTCCTCCTCCTCCTCCCCCCTCCTCCCCCCCTCCTGGCCTCCTGTCCTCACTGCCTCCTCATTCTCATACCTCCTCCCTCCCCGCTCTCCTCCTCCTCCTCCTCCTCCTCCCCTCCTCCGCCTCCTCCTCCTCCCTCTCCTCCTCCCTCCTCCTCCTCCTCCTCCCCCTCCTCCTCCATCCTCCTCCCCCTCCCTCCTCCTCCTCTTCCTCCGCCTCCCCCCGGACGCCGAGGGGGCACTCCGGGGGCCCAGCCCAGCGCGAGAGGCGCCCGGGAGGAGGCCAGGGGCGGGCGCCGAGGGGCAGCGCTCGAGCGCCTCGTCTCTCGAAGCGAAGAATGCCTCCAAGCATTGCGCTGTGAACCTGGGGCGTTTTTCAACGAGGGGGCACTCGGGGGGCCCCGCCCAGCGCAGGCGGCGCCCGCGAGGAGGCGGCGGGGCGGGCACCGAGGAGCGGCGCTCCAGTTCCTGGGCCCCCGACGTGGACAAAAAAACAAGCATCAAAGAAACGCCTTGCAGCGCCGTGCTGTGCACCTGGTGAGCTTTTCTATGAGATAGGCTATGCGTGCCTGCCCTCGCGTCGGGCGTGTCCCCCACCGGAGGAATTTTCAAAAGAGCCCCGAAAAGAATCCGGGGGCGATGCTTTTCGACAAATGTTTGACTATCTGGAGGTATTTTTGGGCATCTTTTATTCTTCGTCCAACATCCGCCTGTAGGAGGCCATGCCCGACCTGAGCCTGCCTCCAGAGCCTCCCCCAAACATGCGACGTCCTGATGTTTTGCAGGGCGGCGTCCTTGGAAACCCCGACCCTTTCCCCAGGGCCGGTTTTCGTCCCAGGTCCTTTTTTGACGTTCCCGGGGCCCGGCGAGGGCCCCCAGGGGCCGAAAATTGAGAGAATTCGCCCGTCCTGCTCTTTTGTTTTTTCTTGTTAAGACGCGAGCATGTCTGGGGATGGCCCAAGTGGCCCGCAGGAAAAGGGGCCATCACCAGCCCCGAAGACCACCGGCACGCGGCCCGGGCACGCGGGAAAAAAATCGCGCTGATGCTCTCGGGGAGGCGCCCAGGAGCGCCTTGGGCGAGGAGGAGGAGGAGGAGGAGGAGGAGGAGGAGAAGGAGGAGGAAGAGGAGGAGGAGGAGGAGGAGGAGGAGGAGGACAGGAGGAAAAGGAGGAGTGAGGA
>CAUYUJ010007960.1:0-43278 GCA_963575745.1 Prorocentrum cordatum | reverse complement strand
CCCTCCTCTGGCCGCGGAGCACCGGCATGCAGGTCCTTCGTATTCGTTCGGGCCTCTCGTCCCGCGGTCCACTGCTCGATCGTGGCGAGGCCCTTCCTCCCGTAAGTCAGCGAGCGAAGAACGGTATAACATATTTTTTTTCGCCGTCGGGGACACCTGCTCCTGGGCGGCTGAAAAGTTTATCCCCCTACGGTGCCACCGTAAGGGTATACTTTCCAGCCGCCCTGGGGCAGGTGTCCCCGACGGCGAAAAAGTTTATGTTATACCGTTTTTTGCTCGTTAAGTAAGGCTAGTGCGCTAGCCTCTCTGTGGATGGTCGGCGCGCCTCAGGCTACGTCTACTCCCTCCTCTTCGTCATCCTCCTCTGCTGTTCCCCTCCTGCTCCTCCTCCTGCCCTTTGTCGTTCTCGTCCTCCGCCTGTTCTGGAGGCCTGCGCCGTTCCGCCGAGACCTCCACCACAGGGAGTTCGTCGAGCGTCGTGCCACCGTGCCTGGCCGGAGGGTCGGGAGCCTCGGGGATGCGATGGGTCTCCTGGAATGCCTTTTCAGGGACGCTTGGAGGGCTTTCGGGGGCATCTGATTGGATTTTTGGGGCCTAGAATGCCTTTTCAGGGGACGCTTGGAGGGTTTTCGGGGGCATCTGATTGGATTATTGGGGCCTCTCGAGGGCCTCTCGAGGGCCTCTCGGGTGCCTCTTAGAAGCCTCTGGGGGCCTTAGATTCAAGATGGTGTCAGTTCGTTGTGCCCCTCCAGGGCCCGTCTTGGGGCCCTCCGGGACCGTCTCAGGGGCACCTGGGGCCGCCTTGGGGCACTGTTGGGCCCGCTTGGGACTCTATCGGGTTGTCTTGGGGCCCTCTAAGGGGGTCTCATGGGCCACTCGGGCGTACAGTCAACCCGCATAGCAAGGACGGGCAACCTTCCCAAGGGTGCCCTTGCATCCTTGCCCCCTCGGTGCATCCTTGGCCACTTTCGTTGGCCGCGCCCCGCTCGAAAAAGTCGAAGTGGGCTTCCGAGGGCCCTGCATCCTTCTCGCGCATCCTTACTGCACGGGTTGACTGTAGCGGACGTCGTCAAGACAAACGACAGCGCGCGCGGCGAAAAGGCACGTCTCCTCCTCCTCCTCCTCCTCCTCCTCCTCCTCCTTCTCCTCCTCCTCCTCCTCCTCCTCCTCCTCCTCCTCCTCCTCCTCCTACTCCTCCTCCTCCTCCTCCTCCTCCTCCTCCTCCTCCTCATCCCTCCCTCCCCCTCCTCCTCCTCCTCCCCCTCCTCCCCCTCCTCCCCCGCCTCCTCCCCCTCCTCCCCCTCCTCCCCCTCCCCCCCCCGACGGCCCGGGAGGAGGCTTGCCACTGTGGGGCCCTCTCTTCGCCCCTCTGCGGGCGCTCCTGGGGCCGCCTTCGGGGGCCCCGTGGGGCCGCCTGGAAGGCCTCTTTCGGACCGCCTTCGGGGGCCTCCTCGGCACGTTGGAGCCC
Source organism: Prorocentrum cordatum (assembly GCA_963575745.1). Classification (NCBI taxonomy): domain Eukaryota; class Dinophyceae; order Prorocentrales; family Prorocentraceae; genus Prorocentrum; species Prorocentrum cordatum. The sequence continues at coordinate 41,810 of CAUYUJ010007960.1, read as the reverse complement.
GGCTCGCGCGAGCTTCGGTGGAGTCTCTGGCATCTTGGCGGCCTCGGAGCGCAGCTGCTCCGGAGAGGTGCGACGGGGAGCCGGGCCCCCTCCCCCCTTCCCCCCTCTAGGCAGTCGGACTTCGGATCCTGGGGGAGAGAGAAGGGGTTAAGTCGGGCCTGTCCCTCTACAGTGGGAATTTTCAAAAATAGCAAAAACAAAAAAAAAGTCAGGGGACGATTTGTTTCAAACAATGTTCGAATCTTGTTTGAATCTTTTTTTACATGTTTTATTTTTCGTCCAAAGTCCGCCTGTAGGGGGACACGCCCGACCTAAAGGAAGGGGGAGGAGGACAGTCAAATGTCTCACACTCCTTGTCACCTCCGACAACCGACAACCGGGGGTCGGCGGCTTCTCGTCGCCGTCCTCCACATCCTCTTCTTCCTCGTTCTCTCTCACCCTTCCCCTGCTCCTGCTCGAAGCTCCTCCTTTTCCTGCTCCTCCTGCTCGTCCTCCCTCCGTCTCCTCCTCCCTTGCCGCCTCCGCGCAGGGGGGCTTGACTGAAAAGACAGCACAGGGGAGCGTGGCTCCTGAATGAATGTGGTAAGTGGGGCTTTCCGCCCCATTCGGGCGCATCATCATCATCATCATCATTATGCTGCCCGCGGCTATTTGTGGCTCTCTTTCGGGCCGCGCTTCCATTCTCAAGTCTCTCAGGTGTCTTGCTCAGGGATGCAAGACATCGCCCACCATGCGGCGGACGTCCTGAGGTACGGGGCGCAGGCGCTGGGGGCCACGGTCGTGGCGCGGGCCGCCGCGCCGAGCTGCGGGGCCTGCTCGCCGCAGCTGGCCTGCCCCGCGCCTCCGACCTTCTCCTGCCCCTCCTGCGTCTGCGCAGGCGCGGGCGGGCACGTGGTCGAGCCCTCGTGCCTGGGCCTCGTCACGGCCTACTCGGTGGCCGCGCTGACCGTCGGCCTCGTCGTCGGGGCCGTGGGAGGCGCCTGGGCGGCGCGGCGGCTTTTCGGGCAGTCGGCCCACCAGCCGCCCGCCGTGGTGGAGATCGTGGACGGCATCGACATCGCCGCCCTCGCGGCTCAGCAGGTCCGTGACGCTCGAGCCCGCGCCCCAGCGCTGCAGTGATGGCGGGCAGCTTCCACGTGCTGCGCTACCGCGTCGGTGGCGTGCCCCTTTGGCACGAGCGCCTCGTGCTTGGCGTCAACGGGGGCCTCGCCTACATCCTCACCCCCGACTTCGACGACTACGACGAGCCCATCGTCGTCGGCCCCGACGTGCGAGCGGTCCTGCAACTCGCGGGCCAGGGCGACACGCCGCCAGCCCTGGCGGGCGTCGCGGTGCACCGCTTCCGCCGCCTTCCGACGGCCGCGGAGCTGTGGGCGGCTGTCGCTCGGTCGGTGGCCGCGGGCTACCCGAGACCCCCCGACCCTCTGCCGCTGGCGCTCGCGGCGGGCAACGTGGCAGGCGCCCCGCCTGGTCCCTTCCCGCTGGCGGACCCTGCGGCCGCGGCCGCCCTGCCGCCTGCGGCCCTGTCGCCTCCACCTGGCGGGGAAGGGGCGCCGCCGCCTGCGGGGGCCGCGGCCCCGCTGGCGCTACCCCCCGCGGCAGCGGCCGCTCGGCAGCCCCTCTCGGCGTCGCCCCTGGCGTCGCTGCGCTGGCCGCCGCGTTGGGGGCCGTCCCGCCTGGGCCCGCGGGAGCCTTGCCGCTGGTGCCAGCACCCGCAGTGGCGGCTGCGCTTCCCGCCGCCGCCCCTGTGGCGCCCGCCCCCGTCGGCGACTTCAGGGCCCTCCCGATGCTGCTCAACCCGCGGGGCGAGCGCGAGAGGAGGTTCGGCGAGACCGTCAACGCCCTCTCGGAGACGCCCGTGCAGGGCTGGCCTGTCCAAGGGCCCAGGACCCTCCTCTGGTGCCTGTCCTTCATGTCGACGATGGCGGGTACGCCCACGGCGTGGCACCAGAGGTGGCTCACGTCGATGGCGTTGCCCGACGAGGACGAGCACGCAAAGCTCCACGAGACTCTCTGCCGCGTCTTGGACCCCGCCGTCGTGTACGACCAGCTGCAGATCGGCGAGATGGCATCGTTCGAGATCGTCACTCGCCAGCTCCAGCTCCTGGAGGAGCGGGCGTGCGAGACGCGATCGGCACCTCCGAGCGGCGCAGCCCCCAAGGCCAAGGCCGCGGCCAGAGGCGGCGCCGCAGCTGGGACCCCCAGCTCGCCTGAGACCAGCTACTTCCTCGGCGCAGGCGTCTCCAAGGCCAATCTCTGCATCTCGCCGAAGTTGCTGGAGTACATCGCAGACCAGATGAGGGCGGAGGCCGCCATCAGCAACGAGCGCCGCAAGGCTCGCGAGGAGCGGGCCTTGCGGGCGCCATGGCGCCTGAGAACTTCAGGCCTGGCTGTGGGGCGCGCCACAGTGGCGCCAGCCAGGCTCATTGCCCCCTCGCTGCACAACCCCCTCGGCAGCGAGACGTTTTCCCCCTCCACCCTATTCCTGTGGAGCGAAGATCGGGCACTTCACCCATGGGCGGGTCGGCCCGCAGACGGGCCGCCAGGGGCGCTGCTTGGCGTGAGTGGTACAACGACGCGGTGTCCACTCTCAACGACATGTACCACTGCGACCCGAACGATGTGATCAGCCCGCCTCCTGGTTTTCCTCCGCCCGCTCGGTGTGACGCTGAGGAGTATATTGCTCAGCAGTTTCGCGATTTTGGATTACCTCCTGGTTATTCCGAATCTCCTCTGAGATGCGAGGCAGCCCTCGCAGAGTTGCTCGCATCGGCGCCTGGGTACTCTGGAGAGTCTCGGGTAAGACCTACAACAAGGAGCTCGTCTCCTGGCCGCAGCACGTGGCGCCTTTCCCGACGGCCGACCTCGTGTCTGAAGCTGATCGTTCTATGTTGTCAGGGTGGAGGCATCAAATGCTACGTGACCCTGCTGATGCAGCTGCTCTCAGGAAGGACTCGGGACTTGGGTCGCCCTATGTGGATCCACGTCTTCGATTTCGGCCTCGGGAGTATGTTGATTTCCTGCTACGCCTGGACCATGCTGGCATGCTTGAGTGGGAGGTCGCCGATCGTCAGGCTGCCTACTCTACTGGCTTTCTCTTCGTCGAGAAGTCCAACGGCGTCAACCTGCGGCTCGTCTTCGACATGCGGGTGGCCAACATGTCCTTCTCGGCCCCTCCTTCTACGAGATTGCCGACTCCGTCGGCACGGAGCGCACTCGAGGCCGACCGCGACTTCTACGTGGCCCAGGGCGACATACAGTGCGCATTTTACCATATGAAGTTGCCGCCACATCTGCATCGATATTTTTCTCTGCCCGTCGCCCCGAATCGATACTTGGGCTTCAAGCGGCTCAACGGCGTGAACATCGGGGCGAACGCCTTCCTGCAGCCGTTCGTCTCTGTCATGCCGATGGGCTGGTCGTGGGCCCTCCACTTCTGCCAGTCCGCCCTGACCGCGGCCATCCTCGACTCGGGAATCGACGAGAGCTCCTCGCTGGTGGACGGCGCTGCCATCCCTCCGCTGCGGAAGGACTCGGACGTCGTCGGCGCGGGCTACGTTGACAACTTTGCCACCGTGCCCCTCGACCCTGATGTGGCCACGACGGCCTGCCAGGCCATGCGTGACGTGCTCGTGTCGAGGGGTCTGCCCGTCGACGAGTTCGCCCCCGCCGCCAAGCGCGTGGTCTTCACTGGCTTGGACATCCTCGGCGACGTCGGCATCGTCCGCTGTAAGATCGACAGGCTCTGCCGGTTGCGTCAAGCCCTGCTTGGTCTACTTAGACGTGGCTTTGCATAGCCTCTGGCCTTGTTTGCAGTAGTGGGTCACTGCACGTGGGGTATGATCACCAATAGACCAATGCTGTCGATCTTCAACTCGGTATACCGCTTCATGGGCCTGGACTCCCGAGTGGCCGCGCCGCTGTGGCCGTCGGTCATCGCCGAGCTGCGCGCGGCAGCCGCCCTCATACCGCTGTGGTGGGCCGACGTCAGAGCAGAGTGGTCGGCGACTACCTTCTGCAGCGACGCCTCCCCCTACGGCATCGGGGTCTGCCGCAAGACCGTCAACCAGGAGGTCGCCGCGGCCGCTGGGCGCTTGTCTGAGAGATGGCGCTATCGGTTCTCCGACGCCGTGCACGCCCGTGCCCACGCGCTCGGGATCGAGCCTCGCACTGTGTTAGAAGCTGCCGTGGACAAAGACTGCCTCAAAGAATGCCGCCTCAGCCCGAGGCCCCCTAAGATCCCTGGGGGCCCTCCGTCTACGGCATCATCGTTACATCGACCAGCTGACGCTGCTTCCCTCGACGGCTTCGACGAAGTTCCCGACTCGATCGCGGCTTTCGACGGCTGGGCCACGATACACAGTTCGCGTCACTCGAGGTTCGGCTTGGATACTATGCGATACGAGGCGGAGGCTCTCGGGTTTGCGATGCGGCACTCGGCTCGGTCTGGGCGGCTTCGTCATCATCGCATCTGGTTCACCGTTGACAATTTGGCTCTAGCTCTTGCCGCTGGCAAGGGCCGTTCTGGCGCCCGAGGCCTTCGCGACCCTCTACGCCGTCTATGCGCCCTGTCGGCGGCCTCGGGCATCCGCCACGCCATTCGGTGGATCCCCAGCGAGAGCAATGCCGCGGACTCGCCGTCCAGGACAGGCTTCTTCGTCGGGCCGACCTTCGAGGAGCACCAAGCGAATGCATCCCGAACTTCGACGGCAGCGGACCACGACACTGGCGGAGCAGAGGACCAGGACCCATCCTGGGCCAGTGCTGCTCGCCCGAGGGGCCCTGTCGGTGCTGGAGTCGGCCGCCGTGTCGGACACGGCCATGGCCAACTACTGGGGCGCCGCCAAGAAGTTCGAGGAGTTGTGCCGCTGGACGTCCCAGACGTTCGCCACGGCAGAGGAGGTCGATGTTATCCTAGTTACCTACATCGTGAACCTCTTTCTGGACGGCTTCGACAGTGCCACGGGCCGTGTACTCATGGCCGCTCGGAAGCACTACTTGTCCGCGATCCTCGCTGGCAGGGCTCCGTGCCCACGGGCGGCTCGCGCCTTGACAGGCTGGCGGATGCTCGTTCCCCCACAGATGCGACTCCCTCTACCTCGAGCGGCGATGGCGTCCATCGTGGGCGTCCTGATATCGTGGAAGCTCTTCGGCATGGCGGTGTTCATCAGGCTGATGTTCGACACCTACCTGAGGCCAAGCGAGGCATGCCGCCGCACGGCGGGGAACGTGATCCGACCTCGACCCGACGGCGCCCAGGGATACGGCCACTGGGCCCTGATCGTCAACGACGCTTGCCTCGACCGCCCTGGCAAGACAGGCGAGATGGGCGAGGGCGCGATTGTCGACAACCCGACCATCTGGCCGCTCCTGGAGGCCCTGGTACACGACAAGGGCCCGACCGGCGGCCTTTGGACCTTCGCCCCCGACGAGGTGCGGAGCATGCTCCGTCGAGCGGCAGCTGCCCTCGGTCTGGAGACCGAGTTGACTCTCCACTCGCTTCGTCATGGGGGTGCGTCCGACGACCTACTGTCGCTCAGGCGCACGAGGAAGGAGGTCAAGGACCGCGGCCGCTGGAGGACGGGCCAGAGCCTCCTCCGCTACGCGAAGCGGGCCCGCATGCAGCAGCGGATCGTCAACCTAGGCCAGAACATCGTCGAATTCGGCGAGCAGGTGGACAGGCAGATGAACGACCTCATCCTCCAGACCACGGCCTCGGGCGTCTTCCCGCTGCAGGTGCCACTGGCCGTGACGCCGACGCCGCCTGTTGTCAGGCCGCCGCCCCCGCAGATCACTGCACGGCGGGCCTTCGCCTGACGCGCCTGTGGCGCTCTGCCAGGCATGCTTCTACGAGAAGCAGGTGCTGCCCTGCGCTGCTGCTCGGCAGCGACGGTGGTGCGGCCCGCGTCCTGCAGCGGTTGGGCTTCGGCGTCGTGCACCTCGACACGAGTCGCCACGCAGGTGACGACATCACCGATCCCGCAGTGATGCGGCGCGTTTTAGGCTGGATTCGTTCTAGCTGCCTCTCGTGCGTGTGGGTGGAACCCGACACCGCCACCTGGCTTCGTCAGTCGCCTGTTGTGCGTTCCAAGTTGCATCCTCGCGGCCTCCCGACCTTGACCAACTTTAAAGCTCGATCTGTTTGCGTCGCCAACCTTTTTTCAGGATCAGTACTTGCGCGTCCTGTCTGAATGCTGTGATAAGAAAGTGCCCGCCATATTGTGTCATCCCGACGCGTCTTTTATATGGGACGGCCGTGCGTGCACCACTCTTGTGAGCCAGAGTTCATCTTCGACAGTTTTCGACTCCTGCATGTACTCTGGCCGTGTCAAAAAACAGACTTCGACTTGTAAGCTGGAACGTGAAAGCTATTGATCGGCTATCCCTGACCTGTTCACCTGTTGCCTCGCCGTGCCGTCGCACTCGCAAGCGACATCTCGGCGAGTTAGGCATCCCATCGTTAGACCGTCAGGTGCGCAGCGCTGCGCGCCACCCTCCTGCCTGTATCTACGATTCGCATGTGAAATGATGGCTAACCGTGTCGATAGCCTACGATACGTCTCCCGACTATCTAGATGTGTGTGAGATATCATTTAAGTATTGCGGCTTTCAGCCAGTGTCTTGGACTAGCCATAATACCTGGTGCTGGCCCCTGCGGCATCAAAGTACGTGTCCTCGCCTGGCGCCCTCTTGCACGAAAAGAATCATCTGGCCACGGAGTCGTCCACATTATGCTGCCCGCGGCTATTTGTGGCTCTCTTTCGGGCCGCGCTTCCATTCTCAAGTCTCTCCCTCCCCCCCCCCTTGTTCTCCCCACTCAAGAATGTTTCTTTGGCCTGGTGCTGGCCCCTGCGGCATTAGAGTTCGTGTCCTCGCCTGGCGCCCTCCTGCGCAAAAAGAATCATCTGGCCACGGAGTCGTCCACATCATCATCATCACCATCACCATCACCATTATCATCATCATCAACAACAACATCATCATCATCACCATCAGCATCATCATCAGCAGCAGCATCATCATCAACAGCATCACCACCACCATCAGCATCATCAGCATCATCATCACCATCACCATCATCACCATCATCATCACCATCACCATCACCATCAGCATCATCATCAATCATCACCATCATCACCATCACCATCATCATCAGCAGCATCAGCATCAGCATCATCATCGTCCGCCTCCGCGCCTTCCTCCGCCGGTGAAGGCGCTGGCCGCACAAGCCGAAGCGGCCTTCGCTGCGGGAGAGGCGCCATGTGGACGTGGACGAGGGGTACACCACGGGAGGAAGGTGGGGAGGAGTCCGGGGGAGGGAGGATGAGAGAGGAAGACGAGGAGGATGAGGGTGAAGAGTGGGGAACAGGAGGAAACGGAGGGAGCAGGAAGAGGAGGGCGAGAAGGAGAAGGGGGAGAGCGGAGGGAGGATGAGGACGAGGAGGAGAGCGGAGTGAGGAAGAGGAGGAAGGAGGAGGAGGAAAGGAAGGATGAAGGAGGAGGAGGAGGAGGAGGAGGAGGAGGATGAGGAAGGAGGAGGAGGAGGAGGATGTATGAAGAGGAGGAGGAGGGGGACAGAGGAGGAAGGAGGAGGAAGGAGGAGGAGGAGGAGGGGGAGAGTGAGGAGGAGGAATTGAGGAGGAGGGAGAGAGGAGGAAGGGAGGAGGAGAGGAAGGAGGAGGAGGGGGGAGGGGAGGAAGGAAGGTGGTGGCGGGAGGGGAAGGAGAGGAAGGAGGAGGAGAGGAGGAGGAGGAGGAGGAGGACAGAGGAGGAGGAGGGAGGAGGAGGACGTCCAGAATATCAAGCAATTGGTGCAGATCCTCAACGACGGGCACGCGAACTGGGACGCGTGCGTGGCAGCAGCCTCATCAGATGCCATCGGGCTGGTCTTCCTGGGCGCCTTCTCCAACATGAGGATCGGACCGAGGGCGTTCGTGGACGACGTCCGCGCCAATGCCAGCTCGCAAGCGTAGTGCGGGGCCGTGGCCAGCGCCCTCCAGGAGGCCGCCCGCCGCCACCGAGGGCACCTCCGCTGCGGCCCCACCAAGACGGCGATCCTAGCCCGGAGCTTCGCAGACACAATGGCCCACCCGGGTCTCCTTCGTGGCCGTGTACCGGAGCCTGGGCATCCAGCGCTCGTCCGGGCAGCCAGGCAGAGCGCACCTTGCTGCCATGGACAGGGCGGCGGGCGAGGTTGGGCGGCGGCATATACAGACGATGAGCCACTGGATATTCGTGCTGCACGAGGTCCTCCTCGGCCTCACAGCCTGCACCCAGGCGAAGACCATGTACGGGGCCGAGCTGTGCATCCACGCGACGGGCTTGGGGCCGACGCTCAACCGCATCCAGGGCGTGCGCGGGCCCATCCCGCGGGCCCTCCTCATCTGCCACGCAGGGTGGCCAATGCGGCTCTCGACGCTCATAGAGGAGCGCGCGATCTGGCTCTTCAGCCGCGCCCAGGCGGACCCGAGATACGCCGAGGCAAAGGCGGTCTTGGCCCTCGCCCGGGACGCGCCCGGCACCTGGACGCACCACATCCGCCAGCTAATGCTGCGCTGGGGCGCCCCCGAGCCGCCTGGGGCGCAGGCAGGGCCGACCGCCGCAGACAGATGCCGGGGCCAGGTGCGGGCCGCCGCGCGCGCCCACGAGCGAGCATGGCTGGCTGAGCCCGCGCGGCGGGCAGCGGGGCCACGGACCTCAGCGCGCAGGGGGCCACGCTGCTTCAGGTCCAGGCGTGGGCCCGCCTTGCCCCGCAAGGCGCCCTCCCGCGCGATGCCGCCAGAGCGGTGGCCGCGCGCCGCTTCTGCGGCGCCTCGCTGGATGCCCAGTGACCAGGCCCACCTGAAGCAGTGCCCCCCAGCCGCGGTGGCGCTGGCGCGCGCGGGGCCGACGTTTGCGGGCTGGACGCGCAGCCCCCTCGCGCCCGCGGAGGTGCGCCGGCTGGAGGCGGCCGCGGAGGCCGCCGCCTGGACCCCCAATATAGCCAGAGCGGGGTGTTCCTGTTCCTTCTCCTCCTCCCCCTCCTCCTTCTCGTCGTCATCGTCGTCCTCCTCCTCCTTCTCCTACCCCCCCCCCGCGCCCCCGCCCCCCCCCCCCCTCCCCCCGCCGTTTCGGCGCCCCCCCCCCCGCCCTCGCCGCCCCCCTCCCCTCCGCGACGAGGGCGGCGGAGATCGGGGGGGGGTCGCCGCCGAAGCGAAGGGATGAGGGAGGGGCAAAGAGAGAGGGGGGGGGCGGGTTGCCGCGGGGTAGGGAGGGGAGGGAGAGGCGGTCTGCCGCCGAAGGGATGAGGCGGTCTGCCGCCGAAAGAGGGGGGGGAGGGAAGGGGGGCGCAGTCTGCCGCCGAAGGGCCGAGGCGGTTTGCCAAGGAGGGCGGGGGAGGGGGGGGGGGGGCAGGGGCGCAGCGCGGGGGGCGGTCTGCCGCCGAATGGGGGGGAGAAGGTGGCGAGGCGAAGGGAAGGCGGCTCGCCGCCAAGCGGGGGGGGCGGGGGGGGGGGGGGGGGAAGAGGCATGGGGGGGCGTGGGAAGGGGCGAAGAGGGATGCAGGGGGAAGGCGGCTTGCCGCCGAGAGGAGGGGGAGGGAGGGCGAGGGGGGAGGCCTTTTCCTCCCTCCCCTTCAGGCGCAAGGGCGCGGCCGCAGCGCCGCAGCGGGCTCGGGCGCGCTGGACCTGCGACGCCTGTCTTGAGCATCAGAAACGCAAGCACAATCAACAATAACATCACAGCTAAAACAAACAGAAGAGCATATACGACGCATTAAAAACAGTAAATATCATATGATGAAGAAGTAGATTTTGGAAAGTCACCAAACTATGAAGACACAGCGGGCCTGACCAACTTAGCAACGATATCTAAGTTGTTACGTTACGTACATCTGTACTTACAACTACAGTAAGTGTGGAAGCATCTAAGATGGCATCTTCGCCCAACGGATGTGCCAACGACGAGCTAACTCGGTTCAACATACATGAAATCCCTTATCGCACTTACACCCACCCGACGATCAAAGCGGGGGTGTCGGGGGTTGCCGCCGTCGTTGGCCTGGCCCGATGCTGCGCGAGAGCACCTGCCGCGCAACCACCCGCCCCGAGCGGGGATGCCGGAGGGGCTGCCGGAGGCACCCCTCCGAACGGCATTCGTCCAGCCTGGCGCCTGGGGGGCCGCTGGGACACCCTCGCCCGGGGGGGCTGGCGGGCAGGGGCCCCCGCGGCGGCATCGGGCGCCACCAACCACGCCCCCTGGCCGTGGGGAGGGGCCGCCGCGGGCTGGGGGCTAAGAGGCCCACGTGCGGGAACTATAAGTGCCCGCGCTGGGCGGCCCGGCTGGGCGCGCCGCCCGACCGCGGGCGCGCGTCAAGCGATCGGAAGGGAGGGGGAGGAGGAGGAGGAGGACGAGGAGGAGGAGGAGGAGGAGGAGGAGGAGGAGAAGGAGGAGGGGGAGGAAGAGGAGGGTGATTGTGATGTTGAATGATGATGAATGGCGATGGTGGTTGTGGTAATGATGGTGATGATGGGGATGAGGACGATGCGGATTCATGTGAAGAAGAAAATTAAATGATCATGAGAAGGGAAAGATCAACCACACAAATCGGAAGAAGACAACGACCGCGCAAAACGGGAGGGACAGGAGCGAGGCGCTGGCCGGGCGAGCGCGGCACGCACCACGCGAGCCGGGCTCGCCCGGGCTCGCGGGCCCTCGCGGCCCCTCGAGCGCGCGGCGCCCCCGGAGGACGGCGTGGGCAAAGCGAGGGCGCGGGGGGCAGTCCTCCGTCCCCGTCCCCCTTTTCCTCCTCCTCCTCCTCCTCCTCCTCCCTCCTCCTCATCATCCTCCCTAATCCTTCTCGTCTCCGTCCTCCTCCTCCTCCTTCTCCTCCTCCTCCTCCTCCTCCTCTTTCTTCCTCCTCCTTTCCACCCCATCCTCCTCCTCCCCTCCTCCTCCTCCTCCTCCTCCTCATCCTCCTTCTCCCTTCCCCTCTTCATCCCCCCCCCCCCCCCTCCCCATGGTCGTGAGGCTTGCCTTGAACAGTGTACACGAAGATCATGAACAATAACATCATGTACCGACTAGCCTGAAGAATCCTTTGCCTGATATTACGATAGGCAGGCGAAACTCTTCCTCCGTCCCCTTCTCCCTGGTTGTGAGGAGCATCCCGTGATGCGCTGAGGAGGGGCGATTGGAGGCAACGGAAGCTGTCCGCCCAAACGAGCTCGCGGCGTGAAAATAACGACGGGGCGCTTGATAGGCCGTTTTGTTCCGCCTCGGTGGCCTTCGCCGCGACACCCAGACCCAGACCGTCAGGTAACGTTTCGGGGCTCAAGAAACGGGGGTCAATGCAGACGGGGGTCAAGAGACGGGTGTCAGTGCAAACGCGGCTCGAGAGACGGGGGTCCATACAAGTGGGGGGCAACCAGGGCGCGGGATCCTGCAAGATCCTGCAGGGCCAGGGGCGCATTGACCTGGGCTTGGGCGCTGGACCTTGCAGGAACTTGCACGATCCAGCAGAGCCTGACTGACTCGGGTCTGGAATGACCCGGGTCAGTAGACCCCCGATCATGATGAAAATTGGCCCCGGAGAGAGGGTCAGGTTTTCCTGGGACCGCCAGTTTGAATAATCAAGACATCACGTATGGGGGGGTGGTCTGCGGGGGGGGCCCTTCGTCGCCACGGACGGATGCAGATCGGAAGGCTCGTGCGTTTGGACATTGGGCCCGTGCGCCGATTCTGAGCTGCCGGTGTCTCAACTCGCCCTGCTCCGAGTGAGGCGTATCGTGATGATGGCAGCGATTTCGCAGCCCACGCCGACCCACCAACCCTCACGTCACTGGACGAACACACGCACACACACACACACACACACACACACACACACACACACACACACACACACACACACACACACACACAAACCAATCACCACAGTACGGTGGGGGCGTTCGATAAGGAGCGTGCCCGGGAGGCTTCAGACCCTGTAGGGTTCTTTGTCTGATGAGGGTGGCGGTGATCTCCATGGCCAATCCTCGATTGGAGTTCCACCAGCCTCCAGACCCTGGATCCCTTATCGAAGGTTCCCTTATTCAAGGCCATCACCTTACCATGCGAGGAAGGCATTCACAGGCCGTCCAAGGGTCCCCTCCCTCGGACGCGGACATGCGACTGGCCCGTATAGCCTCGCACCGAATTCGTGGGCGGCAGGGCCAGGAAGCGCGCGACGCGCGCGCGTGCACGCCAGGCAGGGCGCGGCCAGGCCAGCGCGCGCGCAACACGAGGGAGCGAAGCGCAGCACTTGCGGCGCACAGTCGTGGTATGGCAGCCCCGCTGTACCACGAAGGCAAGCAACAACGGCAATGAGGCAACATGGCAGCATGGCTGTGAGGCACACTCGGGCGTCAGGGCACGTACAGACCGACAGACAGACAGACAGACGGACAGACAGACAAACAGACAGACAGACAGACATACAACACACACTTGTTCGTCGGCGCCGAGGCGGAGGCGGTCCGCTCCGGCGTGTGGCAACTCGGGGCAACCGAATCGCAAACTGGCCGGCATGCAAGAGAGGGACAAGGAGACAGACAGGGCGGCCGCGGAGGACACGGGGGCACTCAGACGTGGAAGGGTTCCGCACAGAGCGCGCCGGCGCGGGCAAGTCGCAGACAGTGCTGGCGTCCGGGGACGTACTGGGTAGCACACGTGGACGCGGAGATGGGGTCCAGGCTTCAGACTGCCAACAGCAAAACGCCGTACCCACTGGGTGCCACGCTGGGGTGATGCGCCCCAGCGCAGTGCCCGCCGGCTCGGCCACCAGGGGGGCTGCGCGCCAGGAGCGGAAGCGAGCGGCGCCATGGCGGCGCGCAGAGGGGAGGGAGGGAAAGGCACGGGGGAGGAAGTGGGGGGGGGGCAAGGGAGGGGGAGCGCCGCGCCTGCAGGGAGCCCCCAAACAGGCGGGGCGGCGGGGCCCCGCGGCCCAGCGCCGGCGGCGCCCGAGCCAGGCGCGGGGGGCCCCGCCGCTGTGCAGCGTCGGCGCGTGGGTCTGCACAGCGGGGCAGAACTGGGGCCGAGAGGCCCATAGGGGGGGAGGGAGGTGCACCTCATCGGTGCAACGCCTGGGGGATCAGGCCACGCACCGTCCGGGGAGGGCAGCGCGCGGCAGATCTGGGGGCACCCGGTCGGGGCAGCTTCTCGTGGCAACGGGCCGCGCACCGTCGGGGGAGGGCAGCGCGTGGCAGCACGCGGCGCACCCAGTCGGCGCGACTTCTTGTGGAAGCAGGACTGCGCATCTCCCGGGGAGGGCGGCGCGCAGCCCATAGGCCGGGTAACCTGGCAGGGCCACTCGCCGACCAGGTAGGATCGACTTGGCGCTCGTGACCCCCCTGCCAGCCGCTGCCTCTCCCCCTCGCCCAGGCCGCCGCTGCCGCGGCCTTGGGCCCTGGAGTCCCTGTGGCGCGGGCGCTGCCAGACCCGGACCCAGTCCACGTGAAGCCAGGTAGGCCGCCGACCGCGAGAACCACCCGCATCGCCGACCCCTGGCCCGCGCGGACGGGCCCCCCGCCACAGGGCGGCGGTCGACGGGTGGCTCACAGCGGCTCGCACGGGCGGAGGGAGCAGCGGAGGAGGGCGGCGTCGTGCCCTGCTGGGGCCGCGGGCACCCGACACTGGAGGGCACGTGCGCATCATGTCTGCGTGACGCGTTCGAGGAGCAGAACGAGCAGGGCATCGGCAGTGAAATAATCGTATGCTAGGGTCGTCCAGGAGGGGCCAGAGGAGGGGAGCAACGTGGAGCAAACTGTCCAGCAGGTTGGAGGAGGGTTGAGGGCGAGGAGGAGCAGGAGGGGGGGGAGGAGGAGGAGGAGGAGGAGGAGGAGGAGGAGGAGGAGGAGGAGGAGGAGGAGGAGGAGGAGGAGGAGGAGGAGGAGGAGGAGGAGGAGCATAAGGAAAATGAGGTGGAGGAGGATGGGAACGACCCTTCGGTTATAGTGGGGATGCCAGGGAAGGAGGCGGCGAGAGAGAGAGGAGTCATGCTGATGATGCTGATGATGTTGATGATGGTGATGATGACGATGATGATAATTATGAGGCTGTTGATGTTGTAGATGATGTTGTTGGTGATGTTGTTGGTGATGATGGTGATGGTGGTGGTGATGATGATGAGGATGATGGGGAAGGAGGGGGAGGAGGAGGAGGAGGTACAGGAACGGGAGGGAGTGCACTTCCCCGTCTCCGCAGGCCCTTCCCTATCCCCCCTGCCAGTATTTGAGATGCCTCCCCTGTTCTCGCCCTTTCCTCTCCTTTCTTTATTTCACTCTCTCTCTCTCTCTCTTTCTATCCCCCGTCACTTCCTTCCTCCCTTTTCCTCACTCGTCCATCCCCTGTTCGTGCCACCCCTTCCCCATTCACCCTGCCCCTCCCCCTTTCTCCATCCACCCCCTCCTGCTCCCCCCTTTTGCCTCCCGCCTTCCCTTCTCCCCCTCCCTCCTGCCTCCCCTCTTCCCCTCCCTCCTCCCACTCCTGCCTCGCCAGGGTGGACGGCTGGGGCCGTGGTGGCTTTTGTTGGCCGCCGGGCAGGGCGGGATATACGAACTGCCGAGGTTGTTTACGAACAGAAAGCTCCACACGTGTGGCCCACATGGGCCCCAGGCGGCGCTGCGGAGCACGACACTTCTCCCCCGCCGAGTCGATCCGATCCCTTCTGCCTCCCCTTTTCACCCTCTGCCCTCCTCCATCCCTCCTCCCTCCCCATTTCCCTCCTCCAGGCCTCCATCCCTCCTCCATCCCTCCTCCATCCCTCCTCCATCCCTCCTCCATCCCTCCTCCATCCCTCCTGCCTCCCTCCTCCATCCCTCCTGCCTCCCCTTTCACCCTCTGCCCTCCTCCATCCCTTTCCCTCCCCTGATGCCCTGGCTGGCCTGCTTCTGAAGGTGCGCCCCTCGCTGTGGCGGCCTGGCCTCTGTCCCTAGAGCCGTCGCTGCATAGGGGTCCAGGACCTGGCATTCCACTCGGCATTTTCCATTCCTCTCCTCCTCCTCCTCCTCCTCCTCTTCCTCTCTCCTCCTCCTCTTCCTCCTCCTCGCTCGTCGTTCCCTCCTCCTCCCCTCCTCTCCTCCTCCCTCCTCCTCCTCCTCGCTCCTTGCTCATCGCCTCGCTCCTCCTCCTCCTCCTCATCTCCTTCTCGCTCCTCGCTCCTCGTTCCTCCTAGCTCCTCCTTCTCGCTCGTCGCTCGCTCCTCCACCCCTCCTCCTCCTCCTCCTCCTTCTCGCTCCTAGCTCCTAGCTCCCCCTCGTCTTCTACCTTCTGCCTTCTTCTGTTTATCCTCCTCCTCCTCCTCCTCCTCCTCCTCCTCCCTCCTCCTCCTCATCCTCATCCTCATCCTCCCCCTCCTCCTCCGTGCTCCTTCTCCTCGTCCTCCTTCTCTATCCTTCTCGATCCTCCTTATCCTCCTCCTCCTCCTCCTCCTCCTCCTCCTCCTCCTCCTCCTCCTCCTCCTCCTTCTTCAGCGTCCTGCCCCCACTTTTCCTTCTCCTGCCTCCTCGCGCGGCCCCGGCGGCGATCCCGACGGCGGCAGCGGCGGCGACGGCGACCTCAGGCGGCCGCCCCAGCGTGCCCGAGCTCCGGCGGCTCCCCCGCCGCCGCGCCCGCTGCGGACGCCGCCCGCGCCCCGCGCATGCCCGCGCGCGGCCCGCTGTGGGCCCTGGCGGACTGGGCGAGGACCGGGCGGGGGCCTGCCGCCGGCGGCGGCCCCGCGAGGGAAGCGTCGGGCGGCGGCGGCGGCGACGGCGCCCGCCGCGCGGGGCCCGTGGCGCGGTGGCGCGCGGTGGCGCGCGGCGGCGGCGGCCGCGGCGAGGGCGGCGGCGGCGGCGGCGGAGGGACCTGGACCTCCAGTGTCTTGCGAAGCTCGAGGCGGGGGGTTCTCGCCGAGCTCGGGTCTGGGGGCCATCGCCGGGCCCTGGGGCCGGCGCCACAGAACGACTCCGGATGAAAGGGGCCAGCCCCAGGGGCAGCGTTGCTCGTCTGCAGCGCCAGCGCCCTGCCACCATGGAGCACGGGCGGGGCTCCTGGGCCTGGTCGACCTGGCCCCGCACCCTGCACAGTCCCCCCCCCCGATAGGCATCGGGAGGGGAGGCTTCCCAGGGTGTCCAGAGCCAGCCCCGGGGGCAGGGTCCCGGCCTCTGGGGACCCCGTGCTGTGAACCCCCCCGAAGGGCATCGGCAGGGGCAGGGTCCCGGTCTCTGTGGACCCCGTGCTGTGAAACCCAAGGCCCTGGCTGTCTGGGGGCAGGGTCAAGTGCGTCAGCAGGGCGCGGAGCAGGGATCGCGGCGTTGCGACGCGTACAGCGCCGCCTCGTCCGAGCCTCGCCAGGTTCGGGCGTGGGGCGCAGCGCCCAGGCAGCCTGGCGCGCGCGCACACGCGTCGGCCCGGCCGGGCCCAGGAGGGGATGGGGGGGGGGGGGGGCTCGTGTGAGAAGTGGAGGGGGCGGAGGGGACGGGGGCACGGGAGCGGACGGGGATGACGGGAGGAGGGAGGGGCGTGGGGAGGAGAACGGGAGGGTCGGGGGCAGTGGCACGCAGTCACGTCCACTCCCTTTTCCCTCCCCCTTGGCCTCATCCTCCTCCCCCTCCCCCGCCTCTCCGCGCGCTGCAACCCTTGCTCCCCTTTCCCCTGCCCTCATCCTCCTCGTGCTCCCGCTCTTCCTACTGCCCTTTCTCCTAGTCCTTCGTCTCCTCCTCCTCCTCCTCCTCCTCCTCCTCCTTTTCCTTCGTCTCTTCTTCCTCCTCCTCCTCCTCCTCCTCCTCCTCTTCCTCCTCCTCCTCCTCCTCCTCCTCCTCCTCCTCCTCCGCATCCTCCTCGTCGGACGACGACGGCGGCGAGGGCGACGACGACGACGACACTGCGTCCCAGGACGTCATTGGGCGGCGGTTCGGAGGCTCCCGCCGCCTCCCGCGCTGCCGAGTTCCCGCCCTTCGACTGCGTTGTCGTCGTCGCTGCCTTCGTCGTCGTGGTCTTCGTCGTCGTGCTCGTAGTCGTTGGCGGGTTTTGCGTCGTCGTCGTCATCATCGTCGCTGTGGGCGGAGGAGGAACAAGGAAAAGCAGGGGGGCGAAGTAGAAGGGCAGGATGAGTAGGAGGGGGAAGGAGAGGGGGAGGCGGACGAGGAAAAGTTGACTTGGAGCAGGAGCCAGAGGAGATGACGAGCAGGAGGAGATGTTTAAGACGAGGGAGAACAAAGTGGATGACGAATGTGGAGGAAAGTACTGCATGAGTTACGAGCGCACGGTACATTCGCAGAGGAATAATGTTCAGGTTTCGTATTGTTGCCCTGGGCCCTGGATGCGTATCATAGTCAAGTACATGATCGAAGCTTTGCGAATTTCCGTAATCGTAGAGCTTTGCGAACTTGATCGTTGGTTGGCCATCGTGCTGTGAGTTGTTCGTGAACGCCTGTAGGTATCATCAAGCAGTTCAGGTCGCCCGTTGACGGGCTGACATCATCCAACATGTGCAACCAACAACGACATATGCTTTGAGGGAGTGCCGTTAAGTGTTGCGGTTGGCCATATTTCTGTCATCACCATCGTCCGTGTTCCCGTCCCCGTCCTCCGACTACGGCCAACCCGCATAGTGAGGATGGGCAACCTTCCCAAGGGTACCCTTGCATCCTTGCCTCATCGGTCCATCCTTGGCTACTTTCGTTGGCCGCGCCCCGCCAGAAAAGCTTCGGAGTGGGCGTCCAAGGCCCTTGCATCCTTATCGCGCATCCTTATGATGTGGGCCGGCTGTACCCTCGTCCGCGTCCGCGTCCCCGTCCTCCGACTACTTCCCCTCCTCCGCCACCGGCAACTCGCAGGTCGCCCGCGAGTGAAGGGGCCCTGGGACATACAAATAAACACACACACACACACAAATAACAGAATTCCCCATATGTTCCCATATTCTCGGGGTTTTCGTCTTCCCCCCCCCACCTCCCACGTTTTCCCACATTTTCTGGGGACTCGACGATCCATTGCGCCTGTGTGTTTTTTCCCCTCCCGAGCGAGTCTTGCGGCACGCGCCGCCCTGCGCGCGAGAGCGCAGCGAACGCCCCCTGGAGTGGCCCCACGCCGAGGGTCCGCCGCCGGCTCCCCGGCAGCCTCTGCGCGGTGCGCGGCGGCGGGGGGGGCGAAGAGGGCCCGAGGAGCGAGCGGACGACGGCGACCGAGCAGGCGGGAGGCCATACAGTCAGGAGGGGAACAAAAACACACCCACAGACACAATTGATCGTCGCTCCCCCCGAAAGTATGGCAGAACATGGGGAGTGGGGGGGAAGACAAAGACCTGGAAAATTTGGGAAAATATTGGGAATCCGGTTATTTGTGTGCATTAGTCCGTCAGTTTCCTTCTGATGCTTGCGTCCCCGCTTCCGGGTCGCCTGCGTCTTAATGGGGGGCATTTTGTCCCTGGCACGTGCACCCGCTGCTGCGGCCTATGCGCCGTCGCCGCTAATTATCTCGCCCTGTGCCCCAGCCGAGACCGTCCCGCTCTTTGGAGCCGTCCTTGGAGCCGCCAATCAACAACAAAAATATGTGTGTGTATTTGTGTATTTGTGTGTGTGTGTGTGTGTGTGTGTGTGTGTGTGTGTCCCAGGGCCCCTTCAATAAGTCAAAACGCTGAAATAAGGAACAGTTTGGGTTCGGAAGGGGCTCGATGTTCCTTGGGTGCCTCCAGTGCTGCTCCTCTTGCCCTCCTGGGGCACGGAGGCGCTGACAGGGCCAAGCAGGGGCTTCGTTCCCTACTCAGCGTTCCTTCCTTCAGCGGCCCGACTGTAAAGCACGCGCAGGGAGGGCACGAGAGTCGAACGAGGAGAAGCGCCGTGAACAGAAACTCTTGGCGCTCCGCGCGGATCTCTTGGAGCCGCGCTGGGCCCCCGTTGCGGCGCCTCCAGCGCCGCCCCCTGGCGCGCTCCTCGCGCCAGGGAAGGGGGGGGTCCAGCGCAGATGCAAGAAATCCGACCGGAGCGCCAGGAGTTTCTGTTGATGGCGTTTTTTTCTTCCCAGCGATGGTGTTTTATTTTGTTTAAGTTTAAGTGTAAGTTTATGGCGATGGCGATGGCGCCAAACATTGGTTTAAGTTTATGGCGATGGCGGTGGCGCCAAAAGTAAGTTCTTTTCCGGACGATGGCGATGGCGCCAAAAGTTGGTTTAAGTTTCTGTTGATGGTTTTTTTTCCTGGAGAAGCGAGCGGGCGACGGCCAGCGCGCAGGCGGGACGCCAGGGTCTGCGGGACGAAGCTGGCGGGCGGGCAGGCGGGGAGTGCCAGAGGGGGGGGGGGAAGCTCCCCCCCCCTTTCACAGGGAGGGGATGTCCCCCCCCCCCCCTCCTCCTCCTCCTCCTCCTCCTCCTCCTCCTCCTCCTCCTCCTCCTCCTCCTCCTCCTCCTCCTCCTCCTCCTCCTCCTCCTCTGCGGGAGGGCGCTGCACCGCTGGCGAGGCAGCCTGGGCCAGCTCCCGCGGGGCTGGAAGGGGGAGCAGCGGGTGGGGCGGACGGGGCGAGGAGGCGAGGGTGAGATGTTCGGCGGCGAGCTCGAGGTCGCATCGGGGCCCGCGGCCCTCCGTTCTGTGCGCTCCCTGGCGTCCCCGGGCAGGGCAAGAGGGGGCGAGGGGGGGAGGGATCGGCGGCGCGCGAGGGGCGGAAGGGAGGCGGAGGGGGGCTTCTCCGAAGGCGGCGGGGCCTCTCCGAGGCCCTCTGGCCCTCTGAGAGGTTTTCCGTGTCTTCGGGGAAGGCTTGGGCAACTTCTCAAGAGGCCGGGGGACTTCCGCGCCCCCTGCGAAGGCCCGCCCGTTCTCGCTTCCCTCCCGGGCTGGCCGTCGAGATGTGAAGAGGGTGGCCAGGCAGGATGCAGAAAACGAGACCAAGGTTTGGACAGCGTGTCGCTCCGCCAGTTCTGGCCCGCCACGCCTAGGGGGCCACATGCGAACCCTACCCCTACCCCCCACGATTTCTGAGGGGGAGGGTGGGGTTCACTTCGCTCGGGAGCTCCCGAACGAGGTGGACCCCACCCTCCCCCTCAGAAATCGTGGGGGGTAGGGGTAGGGTTCGCATGTGGCCCCCTATCGGCGCGACGTGCTGTCCACCTCCCGCTCCCCGGGCGTCCGCGTGCCGAGCGCTTCCCGGCCCCCCGCCCCGCGGAGCGGAGGGACCCGCTATCCGCTCGCCAGGCGTAGTGTTAAGTCGGGCGTGTCTCTCTACAGGGGGAATGTTCAAAAATGTAGTCAAAAAATAGTCTGGGGACATTTGTTTGACTATTTTGAAGTATTCGGGGTGCATTTTTGGATTATTTTCAATTTTTCGCCCAAGCTCCCCCTGTTGGGGGACACGCCCGACTTAAGCGTAGTGTCGCCGGGGCCGCCACCGCGACACGCTACGCAGAAGCTCCTGAGGGTGGGGGCACGACGAAGAATCCGATCGGGGACGCGCGGGGAGGGAAGGCAGAAGTGAGGAGATGGAGGCAGTGAGGGGGGGAGAAAGGACACGTCTGGCCAAGATCGAGGAAAAACCCTTGGGCTGAAAAAGCGCATATCGTCGGAGATCTGGAGAGGAGGAGGAGAAGGAGGAAGAGGAAGACGCTCAGACAGCCTCCCTTTCCCCCTTGAGGTGCATCATCCCCCGTCTTCGCCGTTGCGCTGTTTTTGCTTGTTCTGTCTTTACCTCTTGGTTTTTGTTTCCCCCTCCCACCGGCGCTCTTGTGAGAGGGGTTCGAGGGCAAGACAAGGTCCGCAGCTCGGAGCTCGAAGGTGGAGGACGACGACGAGGATTACGAGGAGGAGGATGAGAAGAAGAGGAGGAGGAGGAGGACGAGGATGGACCAAGCCGAAGCGGGCGGCCGAAATACGGTCCGCCTGCTCGCTGCACCCGAACGCGAAGCTCGGGAGTGGCTTCCCGCGCACGGCGCGCGGGAGGCGAAGGGCTTCGGACGACGAGGCGCAGGGGCCGTTGCGGAACACCTGGGTGTCCCACGGCCCCTAGCGCCAGGCGGGCGCCCGCTCTCCTGGGGAGGAGGGCGACGACGACGAGGAGGACTGCGCGGAGGAGGAGGAGGAGGAGGAGGAGGAGGAGGAGGAGGAGGAGGAGGAGGAGGAGGAGGACCCTGAAAGGGCCGATTTCTCGCAAGCCTGCTGTGCACGCCTGCGCCCTTCTCGCACGAGCTGATCGCATCACTGTCGCTGCTGCCACTGCCTGCCTTCTCGCACGAGCTCCCGTTTCCAGGTAGCTCACAACGGCAGTGACTGACTGCGGCCACTGCCCCCCTTGCGCTGTCGGGCGCCCGCTAGCCGCCAGGTTCTCGCATAGGAGTGCCTAGCCGCCTGCCGCTGATCGCCCTTTTGCACGCCCTGATCCCAAAGATAGATCTGATGACGTCTGGCTCCAACTTCGCCTTCCTCATGGCTAGAATAGCGATATAATCGATCATCTTAGCTTGGGCTCCGGCTTCGCCCCCCGCTTCTCGCAAGAGGCTGGCCGTGTCGAGCCCGTCCCCGAATAGGCTAGCTAGGATAGCGTTGGGCTCCAGCTTTGCTTCCCTCTTCTCTCGCTCCTTGCCCTCGATTATCGCACTGTAGCTGGTCACGTCGGGCTCTACCTTCGCCTCCCACTTCTCGCGGTAGGGCTTCGGTGTAGGAGTCAGGCTCCAGCTTTGCCTCCCGCTTCTCGCACGCTGCTCGCACAGTAGCTCTAGAAGTATTGCGTTTGGCTCCAGCTTCGCCTTTCCCTTCCTGGGCGGGGCGCCGTCGGGCTCTACCTTCGCCTCCCGCTTCTCGCAGCAGGCGTGGAGCGCCGAACGGGGCGTCTCGCTCTGCTCGCACCGTCCGTTGATCCCAGTACTGTAGCTGACCACGTCGGGCTCTGCCTTCGCCTCCCACTTCTCGCAGTGAGGTCGTTGGGCTCGTCCTTCGTATCGTCGTCGCCAGCGTTTGCCAGCACTGTAGCTGATCACGTCGGGCTCTGTCTTCGCCTCCCACTGCTCGCACTGAAGTCGTGGGGCTCGTCCGTAGTCGCGTCGTCCCCAGCGCCTGCCACCTCGTCGGTTGTAGGTGATCGCATTGGGCTCGACTTTCGCCGCTGGCTCCGCGCCTTGCGGCCTCCGTATTGGCCTCCAGCTGCTTTGGCCTCGTCGGCTGTAGCTGATGGCGTTGGGCTCGACTTTCGTCTCTGCCTCCCTCTGCTCGCCCATCCCCCAGCACGGATAGCTGATGATGTCGGGCTCGTCCTTCGCCGCATCACTGCGTCCGATGGCGACGTTGAACTCCTTGGTGAGCAGCGCGAAAGCCTGCTGCCACTGCTCACTTTTCTTGCACTCGCTAAGCCAAGCTGGCTTGCGCACTGGCGCCGCCGAGACCTGGTCCTCCGAGGGGGAGGGAGAACGTTGGGCCTCTTCTTGATGTCGGGAGGTGGGCGGCGGAGCGAGAGGAGACGAGGAGGGGGGGAAGAGAAAAGACATCGCGCCTCCGTAGCTGGCCCGCGGGGGGCAGGGCCGCTCCGAAGTTGGCCCCCCGCAACACGGGGCTCCCCCTGCCCCGAGCGAAATAGCTGAGGAGGAGGAGGAGGAGGAGGAGGAGGAGGAGGAGCAGGAGGATGAGGAGGAGGAGGAGGACGACGACGACGAGGAGGGGCCCGGGGCGCCTCGCCGCGCCGTCGCGGAGGCGCCGGTTGCCGCAGCCCCGGCCGCCGCAGCGGACGCGCCCGGGCTTGGGGGCGCACCGGGACCCCGCGGCCCGGCGTTGTGTGCTTTCCTGTGCGTCCTCGGGCAGAGCAGGGGGAGGGCGAGGGAGGGAGGGAGGGGGAGGGGGGGGAGGAGGGAGGGGGGGGGAGAGGGAGGGAAGGAGAGGAGGGGGAGAGGAGTGGGGGGAAGGGGGGGAGGCAAGGAGAGACGAGGGAGGAAGGGGCGGGATAGGGGAAGGAGGAGGAGGAGGTGGAGGTGGATGAGGAGGAGGAGGAGGAGGAGGAGGAGGAGGAGGAGGAGGAGGAGGAGGGGGAGGGATGAGGCTGCCCAGAGGAGGGGTACTGACCTTGGTTCGTTGTCTCGTTTTCTCGTCTTCTCGGCCCCTGAAACGAGGTCTTTTTTTCTCGGATTCTGGTGTGTTTTCTCGTTGTCTCGGCCTCTGGGTCGTCGTCTCGTTTTCTCGGGCCCTGGTTCGTTTTCTCGTCTTCTCGTTTGCTCGGCCCCTGGGTCGTGGTCTCGGTTTCGCGAGCCCTGGTTCGTTTTCTCGTTTCCTCGGCCCCTGGGTCGTGGTCTCGTTTTCTCGGTCGCTGGTTCGGTGTCTTGTTTTTACGTTTTCTCGGCCTCTGGGTCGTGGTCTCTGTTTTCCTTACCCTGATTCGTTTTCGTGTTTTCTTGTTTTCTCGCCCCCTGGGTCGTGGGCTTGTTTTCTCGGACCCTGTTTTGTTTTCTCGTGTTCTCGTTTTCTCGGCCCCTGGTTCTTGGTCCAGTTTTCTCGGACCCTGTTTTGTTTCCTCGTGATTGCATGTTCTTTGCCCCTTTGTCATGGTCTCGCTTTCTCGGACCCCGTGCCGTTTTTTCGTTTTCTCGTTTTCTTGGCCCTTGGGTCGTCGTCTGGTTTTCTCGGGCCCTAGTTCGTTATCTCGTTTTCTCTGCCCCTAGGTCGTCGTCGCGTTTTCTCGTGGCCTGGTTCGTTTTCTCGTTTTTTTTGTTCACGGCCCCTGCGTCGTGGTTTCGTTTTCTCGGGCACTGGTTTGTTTTCTTGTTTTCTCGTTTTCTCTGCCCCTGGGTCGTGGTCTCGTTTTCTCTGACCCTGGTTCGTGTTTTCGTTTCTCGTTGTCTCGGCCCCTGGGTCGTGGTCCAGTTTTCTTCGACCCTGGTGAATTTAATTGTTCTCTTGTTTTCTCGGCCCCTGGGTCGTGGTCTCGGTTTCTCAGACCCTGGTTAGTTGTCTCGTGTTCTCGGCCCCTGGGTCGTAGTCTCGTTTTCTCGGACCCTGGTTCGTTTTCTCGTTTCCTCGTGTTCTCAGCCACTGGGTCGTGGTTTTGTTTTCTCGGGCCCTGATTCCTTTTCTCGTTTCCTCGTTTTCTCTGCCCCTGGGTCGTGCTCTCGCTTTCTCGGGCCCTGGGTCGTGGTCTTGTTTTCTCGGACCCTGGTTAGTTTTCTCGTTTTCTCGTTTTCTCTGCCCCTGAATGGTTATCTCGTTTTCTCGGACCCTGGTTCATTGTCTCGTTTTCTCGGCTTCTGGATTGTTGTTTCGTTTTCTCGGGCCCTGGTTCGTTTTCTCGTTTCCTCGTTTTCTCGGCCCCTGGGTCGTGCTCTCGCTTTCTCGGGCTCTGGTTCGTTTTCTCGTTTTCTAAGCCCCATGGGTCGTGGTTGAGTTTTCTCGGGCACTGGTTTGTTTTCTCGTTTTCTCGGCCCCTGGGTGTCTGTCTCGTTTTCTCGGCCCCTGGTTCGTTTTCGTTTTTTCTCGGCCTCTGGGTCGTTGTCTCGTTTTCTCCGACCCTGGTCCGTTTTTTGGGACTCTGCTTTGTTGTCTCGTTGTCTCGTTATCTCTGCCCCTGGGCCGTGTTCTCGTTTTCTCGGACCCTGCTTCGTTTCCTCGTTTTCTCAGCCCCTGGGTCGTGGTCTCGTTTTCTCTGACCCTGGGTCGTCGTCGTCGTCGGTCGTGCGTCGTCCGTCGTCCGTCGCCGTCGTATGACCTCGTCCTCGTCGTGACCACGACGAGGTCATACGAAGACGGCGACAATGACGGCGACGGCGGCGAAGACGAGGACGACGACGGCGTCGTACGAAGACGTCGAGCGACGGCGACGGCAACGACGACGGCGACGGGGGAGGATCGCTCGGCAGGGGGAGTTCAGGGGAGGGGGGTGGAAGCTAAGCCGCCCCTCCCCTTTTGGAAAGGGGGGGAGGGGAGGGTAGCTTCAGGCAGGGGACAAACATGGAGGGAAGGGGGGGGAGCGTCCGGCAGAGGGGGGTCACAGGAGGGGGGGGGTAGCTAAGCTTCCCTCCCTTTCGTAAGGGGGGAGGGGGGGGTAGCTTCCTGGGTGCCGAAAGGGGGAGGGGGGGGGGGCTGCTAAGCCCCCCCCCCCTTTGGAACCAAAGGGGGGAAGGGGGGGTAGCTTCCGGCAGAGGGGGGTCAAGGGGAGGGGGGGGGGTAGCTAACCCCCCCCCTCCCTTTGGGAAAGGGGGGGGTAGCTTCGGAATGGCGAAGAGGGGGTAGGGGGGGGGGGAGCTTCAGGGGGGAGGCGAACAAGGGGGGAGTGGGGGGGAGCTTCCAGCAGGGGAGGTGGAAGGGAGGGGGGGGTAGCTAAGGGGTGACCCCCCCCCTTTGCTTCGGCGCTGTGGGCGCGCTCTCTCTCTCTCTCTCTCTCTCTCTCTCTTTCTTTCTCTAAGCTACGTAGCAAGAAAAGGAGTGAGAGTCAGAGGACTACCAACAGGATGAGGAGCTGCATGCAGGGTGCAGGAGGAGGTGCAGGACGAGGATGGGAGCGGAGGGCATTTAGGTTCCGCTCCTCCTCGTTCGCCACGCTTGCGCCAGACCCCAGCTGCTTATTTTTCAATCTTGTGCCAGGGCGAAAGAGAGGCGGCCTGATCCTACTTTGGCGACCTCTTTCGGCCAGCGGCGCATGCTTCCCGGGGGACGTGCATCTATGAAGAAGCTGCTTACTTCTCGTTGGGGTCTAGTGGGGGCGTCCTGGGCCTCCTGGGCTGAAGGAGGCTTGGCAAGAGGAGGTCGGAGCTCCCAGACCCAGAGCCCATCGAACACCGTCGACTCCAGGTTGTGATTGGTCTCTTTGGGAGGTTTGTCGCGGCCGGAGGCCTACTGCACGACGAGACGGCCACAGTGAGAACACAGTACGCGGCGCGCGGCTGGGTCGTTCCTAAGCGTGCAGGTATGCATCGATTGAGTGAGCAGCGGGGTGGTGTGGTGCGGGCTTGCATTTCAGCCAGGCGCACGAAGCCGCCATGGTGAGGAGAAGGATGATGAGGAGTGGGAGGGGTGAGAGGAAGAGGGAATAAGATGGTCATGATGATCGGGGTAAGCAGATTCGGAAATGGCAGCTGAAGGCTGATTTCCCAAGTGGCCTTCAGGAAAAATGGCGAGAGGCATCCGCGAGTGGTCTCAGTGCAGCGCTATCGTGGAGCTGAGCACAGGTAGTCGACGTAAGACAACGGGTTGAATTGCGCGGACATTCGCGCGCAAGCTGCCCACGTAAGGTTGCGCGGAAGCGCCTTCTTCTTCTTTTCCTTATTCTTCTTCTTCTTCACGCCGTGTGCCACGCTGGCGGCCAGCGTAGAAGCCGCGGCGCAAGGTCTATGTCGTCGCGCGTGAGACCCATTTCTTTTCCTCGCTCAAGTGGGACAGGTTGGCTGAGATTGCGGTGGGCGACGCGTTCGGAAGGCTTCAGAGCGAGGCACGGCTGACGCCCTTGGAGTGCTCCCCTTCGCACGGGCGCGGGCCGAGATTTCGGTCGACCGCAGTTGAGTCTGGTGGGCAAACCTTCCACCACCACTACCAGATGTATCCATATGTTGGGAGGGGGGAGGAGGGAGGATGAGGAGCTCCTCCTCCTCCTCCTCCTCCTCCTCCTCCTCCCTCTCCTCCTCCTCCTCCTCCTCCTCCTCCTCCTCCCTCGTCAACAGATGGTGGTGGTGGTGGAAGATGGGCCCATCAACCTGTGGCCACAGAGGGGTCCACAGACCTCGTGCCCCCCGCCCCTCGCCCCCCCTTGGGCAGCGCGGGCGGCGGGAGCTCGGGCCCGCGCGCCCGCGTGCCGCAGGAGGCGCGCTGTTCGTGCACGAGCGGCTCCGGGAGCTCTCGAAGCGGCCGCCCCCGCTCTGGTGCGAGCCCCGGCCCGGCTGCGAGAGCGGCAGTGTGCGTGCCTCCTCCTCCTCCTCCTCCTCCTCCTCCTCCTCCGCCTCCTCTTCCTCCTCCTCCTCCTCCTCCTCCTCCTCCTCCTCCTCCCCTCAAGCCATTCTGGTGCGAGGTCTCCTTTGGGGCGAGGCGGCCTCCATCAGTCACCACACGCGCGTACCGCGCACGGGCTGGCGCCAGGCGCCCGCTACGTGCGTCCGCGGCTTGAGGGGCGCCTGCGGGCGGCAAAAGTCGTGTGGTGCCGCGAGTTCACGTGTATGGGCAAGACGGGAAGCCAGAGGCGTGCTTCACGCTCAGTTTCCAGGCATGGCGGCAAAAAGCGCAACGAGTACTACGTCTGCGTGCATTGCCCTCGTCCTTGGGTGTACAAGTCTCGTGCTGGCCAACCTGGTTGGGAAGGGTGTCAGTCCTGCGGTGTCCCTTGGCCTGCTTTTCGCAACGGGACATCCGCGGGTCGCACCGCCACCTTCAGCATGGACGGCCCCCCGCTGGTGCAGCAGCTCATGCCCAAGTACAGGGCGACGCGCGAGGCCAAGGACGCCGCCGCCATCCAGGCGCTGGAGCTGGTCTGTCCCGAGCTGGCCAAGATCGCAGAGCCCATGCCCGCGCCTGCGATCCTCCTGGAGCAGGCTGCGCGGCAGCTGCGACAGCTCCACGGCCAGCAGAAGCAGCTCAAGGAGCAGATCGTGGCCAACGCCAAGACGGGCAAGGAGCTCCTCCGTAGGCCCAACGAGAACATCAAGGCACGCAACGAGGCGCAAGAGGAGGCGGATCGCTACTCAGCGCAGACGGGGACTCCAGCGGCCAGTTCAGGGAACGGCGGCCCTGCAGACGACACCGAGTTCCCCTCCCTCACGGAAAATGACCTCCAGCTCTTCACGCCCGAGCAGCAGCAGTACTACAAGGACGCGGCCGCGGCGGCGCAGCAGGCCCAGGCCACCCTCCAGTCCGCCACCGACGCGGGCAAGCAGGCGAGGGAGGCGGCCGCCACGCTCCGCAACCTCCGCGAGCAGGTCGCCACGACCAAGCGGCGCAAGGCTGACACGGCCTGCGGAGTGGCCCCAGGCGGCGGCGGCGCAGCCGCAGCTGACGCCTCGGCCCCGCCGCCCGTGGACGCTGGCGGCCAGGACTTCAGCAACCCTGAGGCGGTCGATGCGTACATCAAGACCACGACCTTGCGCAGGACTGCCGTGGCGGGGGCCGTGGCCGCCAAGGCGCCTACGGCCGCGCCAGTGGTGCCCGCGACGGCCGCGGCACCAGCAGCGGCAGCAGGAGCGGCGATCCCAGG
This sequence comes from Prorocentrum cordatum, assembly GCA_963575745.1. Classification (NCBI taxonomy): domain Eukaryota; class Dinophyceae; order Prorocentrales; family Prorocentraceae; genus Prorocentrum; species Prorocentrum cordatum. Next base: position 13,680 of record CAUYUJ010007960.1, on the reverse strand, counting down.
CAAGGGCGACGGCAAGGGCGTCAAGGACCAGACGAACGGGTAACACGGCTGTCGGAGGACGAGGCGCTCGTAGGAGCGAGGGCCGCCAGGTGCACAGGTCGGCCTCAGCCAGGACCCCCGTCGGCAAGAGGGGCTTTGCATCGATCTTCTTCGGCAACGTCACCTCGTACTCTCTCAAGGTCAAGAGGTTCATCGAGACGTCCGACCACGACATGATCGGCCTCGCGGAGCACCACCTCGGCAAGGGCAAGTGCGACCAGGAGGAGAAGCGCCTCCGCAGTTTTGGCTGGCGTTCGGGCGGGGCCTGGACGCCGGCAACTCCCTCTGCTCGCTCAGACTCGGGCACCCACGGCGGCACGTGTTGGCTGAGGAGAGCCACCTACGCCACTAGCGTCCACCTGCAGGGCGCCAACCACCAGAGCGTGTTCCAGGACGCGCACCAGGACGTCTCCGTGGTGCTCTGGCGCTTCCAGGGGGCCACGTTCGCCTTCATCGTGTGCTACCTGGACTGCTCCATCGGCCTCGTCGGGACCAACGCCAGGAAGATGACCACACTCGCTCGGAATGTGAAGTCCTTGGGGGTTCCTTGGTGCTTGGTGGGCGACTTCAACGCCACTCCAGAAGAGCTGGCGCGCTCAGGCTGGCTTCTCACCCTGAAGGCGCGAATCCTGACTCCTGAGGGTGTGAACATCACGTGCGCGTCGGGCAAGGGTCGCATGCTGGACTGCGTCGTCGTGCCCGACAGCTTCCGCCCCTTCCCCAAGAGGGCGAAGCCCGTCCAGAAGCTGCCGTGGGGCCCGCACATCGGCCTCAACATCCTGGTCACTGCGAGGCCTGCCGCAGTGATGCCACGCGTCCCTGTGCTACCCGTACCTCTTGAAGTGCCTGCAGGGGAAGTTCACGTGCCTAAGGGGATCAAGCGCCGTCAACGCGACAGGCAGCGGCACGCAGAACTGCAGCAGGCCAAGGAGGAACGCGGCCAGTTGCAGGAGGGCGACCTGCTCAACGACGACGAGGAGCACTTCCTCGAGGACACCTACACCCAGTGGCGGCCCCAGCAGTGCAACGACCACGTCTGCTCGCCCTGGGTGGTCTACGCCGCCGAGGCTCCGGAGCGCGTAGGCACTCGCATCCCAGCGGGCGAGGATGCGCAGGCCAGCATCGCGTACCAGATGGACCCGTACATGGCGCAGGCGCTGGCGGTGCCGTACGGATATTGGGCCGAGGCGGCGGAGGCGCAGCTGGCCGAGCTCTGCGGCACTGTGCCTCGTGACAGAGCCCGACGTGGTCAGCCTGTCAAGTACCAATGGCGCAAGGCACAGGAGCAGACGGCAGACTCGCAGTTCGGCCACGCCTGCGCGCAGGACATTGGTGGCAAGTGGGCCAGCCTCCACGCCCGGGTGCAGGAGCAGCTCATCGCGCTTGGGCGCCACCGCCACACCGAGTACCAGCGCAAGGTGCAGGACATCGTCTCCGACATCATCAGCGACATCAGGTACCTCCTCACCGCCAAGGGGCCCGTGCCTGACGACCAGCTGCAGGCCACTAAGGGGAAGTGGCGGATACACCTGGACGACGACAGGGTCCTCGGCCACGGCGAGCGCATCCGCTACTCCAGGAAAGGCCTTTGCACTGAAGGTACAGGCGAGAGCGGCTAGGCATGCCAGCCTGGCGTGGCACCAGGCCCGCAGTGAGGTGCAAGCCTGGGCCAAGGGAAGTACCCGGGGCTCCATGCGAGGCGCCCACCGCTATCTCAAGAAGGACGAAGTGCACGCCCTAGACGACCTGCATCGACCCCGACACTGGCGAGGTCTGCGACTCCGTGCAGGCCTCCACAGAGGCCAGGGCACGCCGCTGGCGTGACCGTTGGACCAGCAAGCCCGACCGCGAGCCTGCCTTGCGCGAGGCGCTGAGCGAGCTGCGGACCCTGGCTCGCGAGGCGCTGCCAGAGCGGCGCTACCGCACGAGAGACGACACGGTGAACGCCATCAGGACCTTCCCCAGGGCCACGGGCAAGGGCGCTGATCAGTGGGCGCCAGGCCACCTCCTCGCGGCCTCCGACCAGGGGCAGGAGCCCTTCGCCACCCTGCTCAACATGGTGGAGCGCGCCTTGGCCTGGCCGCACCAGCTCCTCCACAACTGGCATGCCCTCCTGCCAAAGGGCGCCAAGCAGGGGGTCGGCAACGAGAGGGACATCGGCCTCCTTCCCTTGCCCGTGCGCATCTGGGGCCGCATGACCAAGGCCGCCTTGACGCAGTGGTGTGACAAGCGAGCTGGACACCGGGGCGCTGCGGTGCGTGGGAGTTCCGCGCTGCAGGCTGCGTTGCTCACCATGGTGCTCGACGAGACTAGAGCGCACGCCGGCGTAGCCGAGCAGAGCAACTTCTCGATGGACGTGGAGAAGTTCTACGACTACATCGACCTGGCCTTGATGATCCACAAGGGCATCTCCCTGGAGGTGCCGCCCGTCGAACTGTACCTGCGCTGCCTCACGTACTTGGCGCCGCGAGCGGTCAAGTCACACGGGGCCTTCGGCTCGACCATCGCCCCCAACTGCTCGATCCTCCCTGGCTGCGGGAAGGCCAACCACTGGGCAAGAGCCTTCCTCTACCACCTGTTGGAATCAGCCCATGCGAGAGCACCTGTGGCAAGGGCGCGGCAGTAGGTGGACGACGTGCACAGCCGTATCGAGGGCACGGCCGACGAGGTCCTCGACCATGCCAAGGACGTCGCGGTCACCCTAGTGCAGGGCTGCCTCGACCTAGGCCTGCGTGTTTCGCCCAAGTCCATCTTGATGATGACGAGGCCCAAGGACGAGCAGGGCAGCGTTGACTTACGTGTATCAGGAGACTGGCATCCGTGTGCAGAGGGCGTCCACGGCGAAGGACCTCGGCATCGACTGCACCATGGGCTCCAGGCGCAGCAACAAGACGGCCAGGACGCGGATGTCGGCAGCGAGGGCGAGGGCTACGCGAGCGAGTTTATTCCGCAGGTTGGGGCGCGGCAACAAGAGGACCAAGGGTGTCATGCTGCGCAACACCAACATCAGGGCGAAGTACCAGTTCGCCGACCCGATCAATGGAGCGCCTCCTTCGACGACAACGCGGCGACGGGCCCAGGCAGCGGACCTCACAGGCCACACTGTGGGCGGGCGCTGCACCTCCACCACCCTCCTGCTGCACTACCAGGACGACGAGCCCAAGATGGCGGCCTTGGCGCAGCAGGTGAAGGAGTGGTTCCACTTCTGGGCGCGCCACTCGGAGCTGCGAGACCGCGTTCGACTTGGATGGCGAGAGGTGCTCAAGAGACTCCTACACTTGCGACCTCGTGCTCGGTGGAAGTGCGTCGCGGGGCCCATGGGCGCGATCATCCTGGCCCTGCGCGACATCGGCTGGATACCGCGGCGGGTGCCCGACGTCTGGATCGACGACGAGGGCTCCGAGTGGCGGCACCTCGGCAACGATGGCGACAGCGTGCAGGACCTAGTGAAGGCGATCAAGAGCACTGTGACGCGCCAGCTGTGGCGCCAGGCTGGGGACCACCCCCCCGGAGCGGGCCTCGGCGACGGCGGCGACCTCCACATGCTGAGAGTCAACCTGAGGAGGGTGCGCCGCCAGGAGCGCCACAAAGAGGCAGGCGCTCTGGAGGCGGGAGCGCTGGCTGGAATCTGGACGGGGGCAAGGGCGCTAGCGGCAGGCTACCAGTGCCCCGACGACTGTGAGCGCTGTGGCGAGGGCAAGGACACCATCGAGCACAGGCTGTACTTCTGCTTGGCCGCCTGCGAGATGGGGGACCCTTGGATCGAGCGCACTGAGGGCCTCCGTCAGCATGCGATAAAAGACCTGTTGGATAATCGTCGCGTTGCTTACTGGACCAGGGGGATCGCCCCCCCCGAATGGGTAGCCGTGCCGCCGCCGCCCGCCTGGAACTCAGGAGAGGGGTTGGGCGTCTGGGCAGTCGGCACCTCCCCCCCGATCCTCGACTCTTCCTCGAGCGACGTCCTCCCCTCCTCCTCTCCCGCCCTCGCGAATGTAGGATCATTCAACGTAGGAGCAGGTGAATGCCCCGTCCGTGCACCGGGTCGGCCACTTCCAGCGATGCCCGTGTTTGTCGTGTGGGCTGGGGTGTTTACTTTGGGGGAGTGGGCGGAGCTGGAAGCGGACGACGGCGAGCTTTCTGTTTTTTTCGGGACCGTCGACGGGGACCAGACGGTCCCCGTCGCTGAGCTGGCTGCCCTCTGGAGGGCGCTGCAGCTTTCCACGGGCCCCCTGGACATTTTCACTGATTGCCAGCTGGTCTTTAACGGCTGGGTCCAAGGGAATGCCCAGCATCCCAGGGGAAGCCACGCCAAATGGTGGGCCCGAATTCGGTCGGCCCTCGAGCGGCGGGGGGGCCAGAATGTCCGCCCAAAGTCTTCTCGCACCTGGATGTTGATTCCCACGTGCGCTCTGGCCGGGGCCCGCGATGCTCCCGTGGAAATGAGCTCGCGGATGCTCTGGCCCAGCGAGGGGCGGAGCCTGCTGCCACCCCAATTCGGACCCACGTCAAGGCCCTACAGGTGGCCGACGCTCGAGCGACCCTCGTGCACCAGCGCATCGGTGCGGTCTTGGCCCCGATCTGTGCGGAGGTTGAGCGCGGGGCTCGCTCGGATCGGCTCGGCGGGGCGGACGGTTCGGTCGGCTCCTCTTCGGGCCCGGGGCGGATTGGGGAGCTCGAGGCCCGTTCGGGGCATGTCCTGTCCCGCCTGAGCTCTGGTAGGTGGGCCTGCAGCAAATGCCGACAAACACCAGGGCGCCTCTCGTTGGCCGACTGGCTCCAGAGTTGTGCGTGTCGCGGGGACATATGCAAGAGGGGCTTGAGCGAGCATGGCCACCACGTCTATGTCCCCCCCCCACCTGTATCAGAGAGTTGAAGGTCGGTGCCCGCAGTGTGCACCCCTCTCATTCTATAGCCATGCAGAACGGGCTGGCCTGGTGCTGGAGGTGTGCCAGGTACGCCCCCATTGTTGCTGGGGGGGGGGGGCGGCTCTGCAAATTGGCCCACGAGTGCCCCAGGAGCGCACCCCCTCTGGCCAAACTATGATCAATCGTCTCCGTCGTGGCCTCACCCCCAAAGCGGGGATGCAGTGGCCCATGCCCCCAGTGGGGGGTGGCGGATCTGCTCCCTTGCCAGTGGTCGGCAGCTCGGCCAAGGATTTCGGGAGGCGGACTGACGGGAGAGTCGGCAGCTCGCTCAAAGCCCCCCCCAGTCGACGAAGATCATAAGCCCCTTTACAGATTATCCGTAATCTGCACGTGGGGGGGCGTAGCACTGCTCCGGCCCCCTCTTGTTCAAGCTTTCCCGAGCTTTCCTCCTCCTCCTCCCCCCCTCCTCCTCCTCCTCCTCCTCCTCCTCCTCTCCTCCTCTCCTTCTCCCCTCCTCCTCCTCCCCTCCTCCTCCTCCTCCTTCCTCCTCCTCCTCCTCCTCCTCCTCCTCCTCAGCCTCAGCCTCAGCCTGCCTCATCAGCCTGCCTCAGCCTCAGCCTCAGCCTCTGCCTCAGCCTCAGCCTGCCTCAGCATCAGCCTGCCTCAGCCTCAGCCTCAGCCTGCCTCAGCCTCAGCCTCAGCCTGCTTCAGCCTCAGCCTCAGTCTGCCTTCAGCCTCGGCCTCAGCCTCAGCCTGCCTCAGCCTCAGCCTGCATCAGCCTCAGCCTCAGCCTCAGCCTGCCTCAGCATCAGCCTGCCTCAGCCTCAGCCTCAGCCTGCCTCAGCCTCAGCCTCAGCCTGCTTCAGCCTCAGCCTCAGTCTGCCTCAGCCTCGGCCTCAGCCTCAGCCTGCCTCCTCAGCCCTCAGCCTCAGCCTCAGCCTCAGCCTGCCTCAGCCTCACTCAGCCTGCCTCAGCCTCAGCCTGCCTCAGCCTGCCTCAGCCTGCGTCAGCCTCTCAGCCTCAGCCTGCATCAGCCTCAGCCTCAGCCTCAGCCTGCCTCAGCCTCAGTCTCAGCCTGCCTCAGCCTCAGCCTGCCTCGGCCTCAACTTCAGCCTGCCTCGGCCTCAGCCTGCGTCGGCCTCAGCCTCCGCCTGCATCAGCCTCAGCCTGCCTCAGCCTCAGCCTCAGCCTGCCTCGGCGTGCCTCAGCCTCAGACTCAGCCTGCCTCGGCCTCAGCCTGCCTCGGCGTCAGCCTGCCTCAGCTCGGGCATTCAAAATGTGGCACAGGACTTGTGTTCCTGGAACACGAAGAACACGAAGTGGCTTACAGTTGGCTCTGGGTATTCTAAATGTGGCCTGGGAATTGTGTTCTGGTAGCACGAAAAACACGAAGTGGCTTACAGTTGGCTCCGGGCATTCAAACTGTGGCCTGGGAGTTGTGTTCTGGGAACACGAAGAACACGAAGTGGCCTACAGTTGGCTCCGGGCATTCAGAATGTGGCCTGGGAGTTGTGTTCTGGGAACACGAAGAACACGAAGTGGCCTACAGTTGGCTCCGGGCATTCACAATGTGGCCTGGGAATGGTGTTCTGGGAAGACGAAGAACACGAAGTGGCCTACAGTTGGCTCTGGGCATTCAAACTGTGTCCTGGGAATCTGGGAACACGAAGAACACGAAGTGGCCTACAGTTGGCTCCGGGCATTCAAAATGTGGCCTGGGAATGGTGGTCTGGGAATGGATTCCTAAGGATACCAAAGAATTCCTAAGGATTCCTAAGGATTCCTGGGGCTGACCCTTTTGTCCGGATCTGTCCGGATCCCGCCCAAACCCCCTGGGGCGTCAAGATGCTGCTCTCTTTTGAGCCCATTATCCCGGCAAAGCAACTTAACAGCGATGTGTATAAGCATACCTGTCAGCCTCAGCCTGCCTCAGCCTCAGCCTCAGCCTGCATCAGCCTCAGCCTCAGCCTGCCTCAGCCGCTTCTTGCCTCAGCCTCAGCCTCAGCCTCAGCCTGCCTCACCTTCAGCCTCAGCCTCAGCCTGCCTCGGCTTGCCTCAGCCTCAGCCTCAGCCTGCCTCAGCCTCAGCCTCAGCCTGCCTCAGCCTGAGCGTCAGCCTCTCAGCCTCAGCCTGCATCAGCCTCAGCCTCAGCCTCAGCCTGCCTCAGCCTCAGTCTCAGCCTGCCTCAGCCTCAGCCTGCCTCAGCCTCAACTTCAGCCTGCCTCGGCCTCAGCCTGCATCAGCCTCAGCCTCAGCCTGCCTCAGCCGCAGCTTGCCTCAGCCTCAGCCACAGCCTCAACCTCAGCCTCCGCCTGCCTCAGCTTCAGCCTCAGCCTCAGCTTCAGCCTCAGCCTCAGCCTGCCTCGGCTTGCCTCAGCCTCAGCCTCAGCCTGCCTCGGCCTCAGCCTCAGCCTCAGCCTGCCTCAGCCTTAGCGTCAGCCTCTCAGCCTCAGCCTGCATCAGCCTCAGCCTCAGCCTGCCTCAGCCTCAGTCTCAGCCTGCCTCAACCTCAGCCTGCCTCGGCCTCAACTTCAGCCTGCCTCGGCCTCAGCCTGCCTCGGCCTCAGCCTCCGCCTGTCTCAGCCTCAGCCTTCCTCAGCCTCAGCCTCAGCCTGCCTCGGCGTGCCTCCGCCTCAGCCTCAGCCTGCCTCGGCCTCAGCCTGCCTCGGCGTCAGCCTGCCTCAGCTCGGGCATTCAAAATATTGCACAGGACTTGTGTTCTGGGAACACGAAGATCACGAAGTGGCTAACAGTTGGCTCTGGGCAATCAAAATATGGTACAGGAATGCTGTTCCTGGAACACGAAGAACACGAAGTGGCTTACAGTTGGCTCTGGGCATTCAAAATGTGGCCTAGGAATTGTGTTCTGGGAACACGAAGAACACGAAGTGGCCTACAGTTGGCTCCGGGCATTCAGAATGTGGCCTGGGAGTTATGTTCTGGGAAGACGAAGAACACGAAGTGGCCTACAGTTGGCTCCGGGCATTCAGAATGTGGCCTGGGAGTGGTGTTCTGGGAAGACGAAGAACACGAAGTGGCCTACAGTTGGCTCCGGGCACTCAAACTGTGGCCTGGGAATGGTGTTCTTGGAACACGAACAACACGAAGTGGCCTACAGTTGGCTCCGGGTATTCAAAATGTGGCCTGGGAATGGTGGTCTGGGAATGGATTCTCAAGGATTCCTAAGGATTCCTAAGGGTTCTTGGGGCTTTTGTCCGGATCTGTCCGGATCCCGCCCAGACCCCCCTGGAGCGTCAAGATGTTCTCTTTTGAGTCCACTAGAAACCTATCCTATCAGTCTTCGCTGTTAGGTAACTAGAAACCTATCAGTCTTCGCTGTTAGGTAACATCGCGGAACGGGGGGGTTGTTGGCCATCCTCGGCCTCGGGGGGCCCTCGCCGGGCCTCGGGAGCGTCAGAAAGCGACTCGCGGGAGGCAAAGCCGGTCCCGGGGCAAGGATTGGAGCTTCTGGGGCCTCGCGCTGGAAAAGCCACGATACGTCGCACGTCTTGGCGCACCTCCCCCGCCAGTACTGCACGCGGGAGTGGCCCTGCGCCGGAGTGGCCTCTGGTGCGGGCCCGCCTGGGGGGGCCCCCCGATCACGGAGTGCGGGGCGGCAGCAGCGGCCCCCGGGCGCTTGGGTTTTGGCACCCTCGCGCCCCCAGAAAGCCCTCCTCCTCCTCCTCCTCCTCCTCCTCCTCCTCCTCCTCCTCCTCCTCCTCCTCAACCCTCATCCTCCTCATCCTCCACATCCTGGCTGCGACCTCGCTGCCCGCGTTCAACTTTGAACGCCGATGGCGACCCAGAATCGGTCGAGGTTAAACGATCTGACGTTTGGGAAAGGGCCGATCTTTCAAGCTCGAACGATCCTCGCGGTGTCAGGAGCCAGCGCCGGGGTCGGCACGACACGAGCCTGTCGTGCTCGGCCCCCCCGATGATGATGATGATGATGATGATGATGATGATGATGATGATGATGATGATGATGATGATGATGATGATGATGGTGATGATAATGATGATGATGGTAATGATAATGATGGTGATGATGGTGATGATGGTGATGATCACCATTTGTGATGATGATGATGATGATGATGATGATGATGATGATGATGATGATGATGATGACGATGCTGATGACGATGATGATGGTGGTGATGACAATGATGATGATGGTGATGGTGATGATAATGATGTTGATGGTGATGATGATGATGATGATGATGATGATGTTGACGATGATGCTGATGATGATGGTGGTGATGATGATGCTGATGATGTTGATGATGTTGATGATGATGATGCTGGTGATGATGATGATGGTGATGATGATGATGATGTTGACGATGACGATGATGATGATGATGATGACGATGATGATGACAATGATGATGATGATGATGATGATGATGATGGTGGTGGTGGTGGTGGTGGTGATGGTGATGATGGTGGTGGTGATGATGATGGTGTTGATGATGATGATGATGATGATGATGATGATGATGATGATGCTGATGCTGATGCTGATGCTGCTGATTATGATGATGATGGTGGTGGTGGTGATGGTGGTGATGATGGTGATGATGATGGTGGTGGTGATGATGATGGTGGTGGTGATGATGATGATGATCATGATGATGCTGATGCTGATTATGATGCTGATGCTGATGCTGATGCTGCTGCTGATGATGATGATGATGATGATGGTGGTGGTGGTGATGATGGTGATGATGGTAATGATGGTGATGATGGTTATGATGGTGGGCCTGCCTTGCTCGGGTCCCCTGAGGCCCAGCTGGATCCATATGCGCCGCCCCCCCGGGGTCCTGGGATATAGGTCGGCTCCCTGGGAGGTGCACCTGCACAAGCTCCCCAGACCTCTCCTCGTCCTCCTCCTCGTCCTCCGCGTCTTTCTCCTCCTCCTCCTCCTCCTCCTCCTCCTCCTCCTCCTCCTCTGCGTCTTCCTCCTCCTCCTCCGCGGCGGCACCCAGAGCGGCTCAGGGCTGCCGCCTTTTCATCATGTCGTGGCCTCTCTCGTTAGTTTCGGCTTTCGACGGAGTCATCGGAGCCTCGGGCCCTCCCTCCTCCTCCTCCTCCTCCTCCTCCTCTCCTCCTCGCATTCCTCCCCTCCGCCTCCTCCTCCTTCCTTCTCCTCCTCCTCCTCCTCCTCCGCCTCCTTCGCCTCCTCCTCCTCCTCCGCCTCCTCCTCCTTCGCCCCCTCCTTCTCCTCCGCCTCCTCCTCCTCCCCGAGGCCTGGACCTTCTCCCCGGGGCCTCCGGCTCATCCTCCAGAGGTCGTTCTCGGGCGGCCCCCGGGGCCCGGCGAGCGCCCCCAGAGGCCGCAGGCCGCGAGGAGCTTCCGCACCGAGTCTCTCGAGTCGCTTCTAAAGCTGTAGGGAACAGCGCACGTTCTTATGGCTACCATGAAGTCGGGCCTGTGCCTCTACAGGGGGAATGTTCCAAAATAGTCAACACATATAGTCTGGGGACTATTTCTTGGAGCACTTTTTGACCATTCGGGAGCATTGTTGAAGTATTCTTTATTTTTCGTCGAAAATCCCCCTGTAGGGGGACGCGCCCGACTCGACGCTACCAGTGACCATAAACACATGATGGAGCATCACACATTATTGTGGCTGCCAGTGGCCATAAAAACATATGTGTGGAACATCACACGTTTTTATGTCTGCCGGTGGCCGTAAAAAAACACATGAGTGGAACATCACACGTTCTTATGACTACCGGTGGCCATAAGAACGTGTGATGTTCCATGACTCTTGAGTGCAATTGTACGCAACTGTTGCGGGGAGGGGGGTGCGCGAAATGCACGGGCGACATCTGCAGCGTGCGAACAAATATACATAACTGCACCCACGCACAACTCTTGCACCCAGCGCAGAAGCTATTGCATCCAGGCAGCAATTCGTGCAAGCACTATAGCCTTTTTCCCCGCGGGCCCATCGGCGCCAGACCCACTGCTCCTGCCTCGCACTGCATTTTGACTGTTCAGTTTTCGTAGGCTGGGTCTCGCCATGTTTCTGACGGCCCCGCCAGGTCAAGCCGAACACCCCCCGGACCCGAGCCTTACGTCTCCCCAAATCGAGCTGTCCCAGGGCGATCGAAGAGCAGAAAACGGCATAACACATGATGTCCCTGAGCTCCGCGCGGACTTCTCGGATCGGCGCTGGCCCCCCCCCCCCCCCCCCTGGGGGCGCCCCCAGCGCGTGGCGTGCCCCCTGCGCCAGGTACAACAGCGGGGGGTCCCGAGAGCCGACCCAAGACATCCGCACGGACCTCCGAGAGGAAGTACAGGGGAGGCCCGTGCCAAGAAGCACCCTGCTCGCCTCCAGGGTGCCCTGGGTTTTTTTGGGGCCTCGACGGCTTTGCCCTGGAGAGAGCGCGACGCTCCCACACCAGTAGTCCGTGGGCGTCCTGGGGTCTCGGGGTTGGGTTTCTTGTGGAAGGTCTCTTGTGGAAGGGCCCCTACGCTACCGTATGTTTATGCCGTTGTGGGTTCCTCCAGGTTCCTCTAGGTGAGCCGCAAGCGGACTTCCCCGGCGCGCGCTGCCGCCGGCTCCAAGCGGCCAGTGCAGTCTGGCGAAGGAGAGGGAGAGGAAGCGAGAAGCAGACACAAGATTGGTGAGGAATCGCGTATCACTTTTCAGGAACGGAGCAAAAGACGTGCGCGCACACGAGTTCACGCGGGTCTCGAGGGAGCGCGTGAGCGCGAGCGTTCGTGCCACGGCAGCCTTGCGAATCGGGGGGCGTGTTCATGTACGTGGCCCCTTGCTCCTCGCTGCTCCCTCTGCTCCCCATCCTCCTCTCTCTCGATTTCTTTGTTTGTGTCTCGCTCCCTCTCTCTCTCTCTCTCTTTCGTTTTTCCCAACCATCCTGTGGTGTTGGGTCCTCGTTTTGAAGAGACGGTGCCCCGCGTTCCTCTCCTCCTCCTCCTCCCCCTCCTCCCCCTCCTTGCCTCTGCTCTCGGCACACCTCTCACGCGTCGTGGCCCCATAGGGAGCTCCACCGAAGGCCCCAGTGGGGGTGTTCGCATGCGGTTCCCCCACCCAGGGCAGAGTTCGTCGGCCCATAGGGAGCTCACGAAGGCCCCAGTGGGGGTGTCACATGCGGTTCCCCCACCCAGGGCAGAGTTTCGTTGCCCCATAGGGAGCTCCACCGAAGGCCCCAGTGGGGGTGTTCGCATGCGGTTCCCCCACCCAGGGCAGCGTTTCGTGGCCCCATAGGGAGCTCCACCGAAGGCCCCAGTGGGGGTGTCCGCATGCGGTTCCCCCACCCAGGGCAGCGTTTCGTGGCCCCATAGGGAGCTCCACCGAAGGCCCCAGTGGGGGTGTTCGCATGCGGTTCCCCCACCCAGGGCAGCGTTTCGTGGCCCCATAGGGAGCTCCACCGAAGGCCCCAGTGGGGGTGTTCGCATGCGGTTCCCCCACCCAGGGCAGCGTTTCGTAGCCCCATAGGGAGCTCCACCGAAGGCCCCAGTGGGGGTGTTCGCATGCGGTTCCCCCACCCAGGGCAGCGTTTCGTGGCCCCATAGGGAGCTCCACCGAAGGCCCCAGTGGGGGTGTTCGCATGCGGTTCCCCCCCCCAGGGCAGCGCTTCGTTGCCCCATAGGGAGCTCCACCGAAGGCCCCAGTGGCTGCTCTCGCATGCGGTTCCCCCACCCAGGGCAGCGTTTCGTAGCCCCATAGGGAGCTCCACCGAAGGCCCCAGTGGGGGTGTTCGCATGCGGTTCCCCCAACCAGGGCAGCGTTTCGTAGGCCCATAGGGAGCTCCACCGAAGGCCCCAGTGGGGGTGTTCGCATGCGGTTCCCCCACCCAGGGCAGCGTTTCGTGGCCCCATAGGGAGCTCCACCGAAGGCCCCAGTGGGGGTGTTCGCATGCGGTTTCCCCACCCAGGGCAGCGTTTCGTAGCCCCATAGGGAGCTCCACCGAAGGCCCCAGTGGGGGTGTTCGCATGCGGTTCCCCCACCCAGGGCAGCGTTTCGTGGCCCCATAGGGAGCTCCACCGAAGGCCCCAGTGGGGTTGTTCGCATGCGGTTCCCCCACCCAGGGCAGCGTTTCGTAGCCCCATAGGGAGCTCCACCGAAGGCCCCAGTGGGGGTGTTCGCATGCGGTTCCCCCACCCAGGGCAGCGTTTCGTAGCCCCATAGGGAGCTCCACCGAAGGCCCCAGTGGGGGGTGTTCGCATGCGGTTCCCCCACCCAGGGCAGCGTTTCGTGGCCCCATAGGGAGCTCCACCGAAGGCCCCAGTGGGGGTGTTCGCATGCGGTTCCCCCACCCAGTGCAGCGTTTCGTAGCCCCATAGGGAGCTCCACCGAAGGCCCCAGTGGGGGTGTTCGCATGCGGTTCCCCCACCCAGGGCCGCGTTTCGTAGCCCCATAGGGAGCTCCACCGAAGGCCCCAGTGGGGGTGTTCGCATGCGGTTCCCCCACCCAGGGCAGCGTTTCGTGGCCCCATAGGGAGCTCCACCGAAGGGCCCCAGTGGGGGTGTTCGCATGCGGTTCCCCCACCCAGGGCAGCGTTTCGTAGCCCCATAGGGAGCTCCACCGAAGGCCCCAGTGGGGGTGTTCGCATGCGGTTCCCCAACCCAGGGCAGCGTTTCGTGGCCCCATAGGGAGCTCCACCGAAGGCCCCAGTGGGGGTGTTCGCATGCGGTTCCCCCACCCAGGGCAGCGTTTCGTTGCCCCATAGGGAGCTCCAACGAAGGCCCCAGTGGGGGTGTTCGCATGCGGTTCCCCCACCCAGGGCAGCGTTTCGTG
>CAUYUJ010007959.1:0-43282 GCA_963575745.1 Prorocentrum cordatum | reverse complement strand
AGTGCACTCGCGCGCGTCGTCGCGCGCGCATGCCAGAACCGTCCACAAAACCTTAGGTTTCGCAAGGCGTTCAATACCGAGTGTCCCGAAACCACATGTACATGTTTTGTTTTTTGTATTAAAACATATGGTTTTGCGACATCAGTTTTCAAGAAAGCTTGCGATCGCGCCCTGGCGAATTCGTACGGAAACCATAGGTCGTTCAACATGTTCGTGGAAATCTGCCAAGCGGGCCTGTCGCGCCGCATGCCCAAATCATTCGAAAGCCCTTGCGCGCGTGCTGGGGCACGATCCGTGTCAAATTAAATAATGCGGGCCACTCTCGCGCGTCGGCCGCGCGCGCATGTCGAACCTTTTTGTTTCCAAAACCTTCCTCACCGATGCGGGGACGCTGTCATCGTCGTCGGCGTGATCAGCATCGGCGCCGTGCCTGGCCGTGCCGTCGTCGCTGTCAACATCATCACCGGCATCGCTACTATCATCATCGTGTCTACCGTTGTCGACGTTGCCATGATACGGCGCCCGCCCAAGTCGCCGACTCGCACTGAAGTGCCCGCTGGGATGTGCCCAACGGTCAGAACTACCGCGGCCGCGTCGGTCGCGCCAAACTAGCTGGCCGCTGGTCGCGCGAGCATGCACGGCCACAGAGATGCACCAGCCAGTGCCAAACACTCATCGCAATCGCCGCCGCATGGGGTATGCAAACCAAGTTGCGGGTGGGCGGGTGGGAATGTTTGCAAGAGCATGGAATGTGTCAACTCGTTTGCAACAACCAATTGCGCCACATAGATTGCCCCACCTGGATGGCATAACATGTGAACGTTTGTTATTCGATCTTCTTCGTCTGGAGGAGGAGGAGGAGGAGGAGGAGGAGGAGGAGGAGGAGGAGGAGGGGGGAGGAGGAGGAGGAGGAGGAGGAGGAGGAGGAGGAGGAGGAGGAGGAGGAGAAGGAGGAGGAGGCGGAGGAGGTACGGAGGAGGAGGGAGAAGAGGGAGGAGGAGAAGGAGGAGGAAGGAGGGGGAGGAGAAGGAGGAGGAGGAAGGAGGAGGGGGAGGAAAAGAGGGGGATAGGGGGGGCGTCGGGCTCCGCGCCTCTGCTTCGTGCGACTGCCTGCAGCAGTGCGCCCCGTGGGGGGGGAGGGCGGCGCGAGGGCCCGCGCCGCTCGGCCAGAGCAGCGGGCAAGAGAACGACCACCACCCAGCAGCTGCCAGAACACACACGCAGTTTGGGGCCCAGTGGGGGAGGAGACCCCACCCCGTTCGACACGAGCGCCGCGAACAAAAGACAGCCGCGGTCTGCTCCAGTCGGGGGGGGGGAGGAGGAGGGCGGCGCGAGGGCCCGCGCCGCTCGGCCAGGGCAGCGGGCAAGAGAACGACCACCCCACCCAGCAGCTGCCAGAACACGCGCGCAGTTGGGGGCCCACGCTGGCTCTCTCATATGGAACCGTGAAGAAGACGCTGCGGCACGGGGCACGCGGCGCGCGGGCGGCAGCGGCGCCGCGTTTCGACAGCCAGGCACGGCACAGGCACGGCACGCAGGGCGCGCAGCTGCCCCCCACGCTCCGAAGACCGGGCGCGGCATGGGGCAGCACGCGGGCGACGATCGAGGAGGAGGAGGAGGAGGAGAGGCGAGGAGGAGGGGAGGAGGAGGAGGAGGAGGAGGAGGAGGAGGAGGAGGAGGAGGAGGAGGAGGAGGCGGAGGAGGAGGATGGGGAGGAGGAGGAGGAGGAGGAGGAGGAGGAGGAGGGGGGAGGAGGAGGAGGAGGAGGAGGAGGAGGATGTGAGGCAGGAGGAGGAGGAGGAAGGAAGACGAGGAGGAAGGAGGAGGAGGAGGAGGAGGAGGAAGGAGGAGGTGGGAGGAGGAGGAGGAGGAGGAGGAGGAGGAGGAGGAGGAGGAGGAGGACGAACAGGCACGGCGCGGCACGCGGCCGGCGAACGCTGCAGCTTCTGGCAAAAACAGGCGCGGCACGGCACGGGCAGTCAGCACGGCGCGCGACCAGCAGCTACTTCCGAGCCTGACCAAGCCAGCCACGGCACGGCACGGCAGGGGCGGGCGGCAATGTCTGGAGCACTCTGAAGATCGAGTCCGCCCCCGTGCCGCTAAACACGGAGTGCGCGTGTCCTCAGATTCTGGGCCCGATCCTCTAAGCCTCCATTCTCGATCCTGAGGAGTTTTGAATGTGAAGGGGCCTTGGGGCACACGAATAAATCCACACGGATAAACAAATGCCCCATATTTTCCCATGTTTTCTCGGTTTTCGTCTTCCCCCCACTTCCCATAGTTTCCCATAGTTTCCGGGGAATCGACGATTGATTGTGTCTGTGTGTTTTGTTTCCCTCCTGAAAATGGCCGGGACCCCGACTTCCGAAATCCCCCGAGGCTTCCCCCGTGCCCCCGTGGGGTTCCCCGGCAGCTTGTCGCATGACGTCTTCGGCCCAGCGAGGGCCCCAGGAGGCCCGAGGCGGCTCACGAGCGCCCCGAGTCGCCCAACGATCGCTCGAAGACGGCCAAGACTTCCCCCTCGACGGCCCAGGAGGCCCCCAAGACGCTCCATGAGGTCTCCAAGAGGCTTCCCAAGAGGGCCCCAAAATTCCCAAATCATGGATGCTCCTTCGGTTTTTGATGTTTGGGTTTTTTTTCACCTTTTCGGCTTCCCGACGCTCACCGACGGCCCTTGAGGACTCCAAGATCGCTCCAAGAGGCCTCCAAGAGGGCCCCAAAACGGCCCGGCCCAAAAGCCGCCCAAGACTGCCCAAGAAGTCCCAAAGACGGCTTTCGTACGGTAGGGAGCCCCAACCGGGGGACCCGAAAATAAACATTTAGAGCCCCCGGCCTCGAGGGGCCCTCAGAAGCCCCAAGAGGCCCCCACGAGGCCCCCACGAGGCCCCCACGAGGCCCCCAAGAGGCCCCCAAGAGGCCCCCAAACTGCCCCCAAGAGGTCCCCGAGAGCATCCCGAAGAGTCCCGAACCCTGAGCACTCGGACCCGCCACCCAGGCACGGCGGCGGAGGAGGAAGGAGAAGGAGGAGGAGGAGGAAGGAGGAGGAGGAGGAGGCAGCGGAGGAGAAGGAGGAGGAGGAGGAGAAGGAGGAGGAGGAGGAGGAGGAGGGGGAGGCACCCCGAGAACTCGGGCCCGCAGCCCAGGCACGGTGGCGGGACGGGCCGAAGGCCATCAGATGCGGGACGGGTCGGCTCGCTGGGCGGCGCTTTTTGTCGGGGCCTTCCGACCGCCCGCGGCCAGGGGCACGTCACGCGGGCGGCGCGCGGACGGCAGCTCGCTCGCATGCGGGAAAGCCGAGCGCTGCACGGCACTGCACGGCACGGCCGGCGGCGGCAACTCCCTCGCACTCTGTGGGAGGCCAGGCACGGCACGACACGGCACGGCGGAGTGCGCCATGGCACGCGGGCACGGCACGGCACGCCACGCCACGGCGCGGCCACTTTCTCGCAGTCGCGAGTTCGGGAAAGCCTTCGCGGCACAAGTCTGACCCTTTGCCTCATTCCTCGCGGGGGCTTGCTAAGGCAGGAGCGTGTTTTACCCAGTTGTTGCTTACACGTGGATGCGCGTGCGTGCCACTTGCCTGAATCGGCTTGTCGCGGCCTGCAGACAAAGCACATACATGACTCTGGTAGTGCTGCAGAGAAAGGGTCCGTATACGCCCCCCGTGAGTAATACTCCCCCGATGTCTTTATTCAGAATATCAGGTGAAGCTGCGCGATCGGCTTTACCCTCCCTGCCCGCCCGACAGCCCCTCCCCCCGCCCTGCCGCCTGCCCGTCCCTGTCGAACTCGCGCACCACCTCGAGAACGCGCGCCTGGGCGGGCCGAGAGGGCCGAGGCGTCTCCGGCGGGTCTCGACCTTCTCCTGCTTCTCCTCCTCCTCCTCCTCCTCCTCCTCCTCCTCCCACCCGCCGCCCTCCATCCTCCTCCCTCCTCCCGCATCCCCCTTCCCTCCATCCCTGCATTGCCTCCTCTCCCGCCTCAGTCATCCTCCCTCCTCCTCCTCCGCCTCCTCCCTCCTCCTCCTCCTACTCTCATCCTCCTCCTCCTCCTCTCCTCATCATCCTCCCCTCCCTCCTCCTCTCCCTCCTCCTCCTCATCTCCTACTCCTCCTCCTCCTCCTTCATCCTACCCACTCTCCTCCTCATCTCCGGCCTTCCTCCCTCCTCCTACTCCTCCTCCCTCCGTTTTTTTTCTCCTTCCTCCTCCTCCTCATCATACTCCTCCCCTCCTCCTCCTTCCGCCTAATCCTCCCTCCTCCTCCTCCTCCTCCTCCTCCTCCTCTCCTCCTCCTCCTCTCCTCCTCCTCCTCCCCTCTTTCTCCTCCTCCTCTCCTCCTCCTCCTCCTCCTCCTCCTCCTCCTCCTCCTCCTCCTCCTCCTCCTCCTCCTCCTCCCGTGCGGGCGTCGGGAAGCCACGCGGACGGGCACGTTCTGCCCCGCGTTCGGGCCCGGGAGAGCCTGCCGGGTCGGCCTGGCCCTCGGAGTCAAGAGCGAGAGATGGGGTCAGCAGCTTCGGCCGCCACTCTGTGGCAGCGCGTCCTTGCAGGGACAGCAAGCGACCACAACCACATCGAGGACACAACCTGGGGGATGGCCTGCGCATGCCGAAAGCTTGTGACGGCACAGCGAGTCCGGCTTCGCACCGGTCGTGGTCGATTCGGCGCCCCGGGACGGCCAGATCGACCACAACCACGACCCGAGTGCTCATGTCGAAGTCGGTGGGTTCCCCCCCCCGAGGGGCCCTCCCGAAAAATCCGCCCCGTTGTGGCTGTGGTTCGTCCTCGTGCCCGGGGTCCTGCTCTGATTCGCGGCGTCGAATACGCGCCCAGTTCTGCCCCCTCGACCCTCGCGGGCCGATGGCGGGGAGGAGGAGGAGGAGGAGGAGGAGGAGGAGGAGGAGGACGAGGAGGAGGAGGAGGAGGGGGAGGAGGAGGAGGAGGAGGAGGAGGAGGAGGAGGAGGAGGAGGAGGAGGAGGAGGAGGAGGAGGAGGAGGGGGGTCGCACGCGTGCGGCCCGCGTCGGGCTCCGGGAGGCCCCTGGAGACCTCTTGGGGACTTCCGGGGTCGGGCTCGAGGGGCGGGAGCAAGACTTACTCCAGATTTCGTAATAAAGGGAGGGGGGTCTCATTTCGGGGGGGGTCTTTTCCAAGCTATCTTGGAGGGCCTGGGGGGGTCTGGGGACGATGTTTTGGAGGGTTCTCCCACGGGGGGGGGTCTGAAATGGCTTGCCTTGGAGGGACCAGACCCCCTCCCTTTTATTACGAAATCTGGAGTACCGGAGTACCAGTCGGATGTCTGTGTCCTTTGCGGGTTCCTGCACAAGGCGTCCCTTTGCATGCACATCGCCTTCGGCACCGCCGGATTCCAGGGCTCTGCCCTTCCTTGGCCTTGACGTGAGGCCCCTCCTTCTGCCTTCCCCCCTCTGTCAATTAAGGCTGTGCGCGGCCCGCTTAGCTTCGACCGGAAGAGGTGCGCTCTCGACCCGCGAATCAAAAAATGTCTGTGTCCTTTGCGTCTCAGACGCACCGTCATCTTGAAAGTCTTTCACGATTGTGTCCGGTAAAGCGTGATGGCGCGTCGTATACAATTCTTGGCAGCGGCGGTGAAAGAGTGGTCTCGCGCGCAGCTTTCGGCGGCGCCGCTTCGGTGGGTGGACGAAAGTGTCCACACCCATCGCTGCAAGACAACTACGACGAAGTGCATTCAAAAACTCAATAGCACCTCCCCCTCAAAAGCACGAAGTTGGCAGTGGCGCGCGCGAGGCAGCGCGCGATTGACAAAATGTGGACATTTCACCTTTGGGTTTTGGGGAGAGGGGGCGGGACATGCGTCATACAAGATGTCACTCAACATCACGTGATATGGTCTTTGTGCCGTGGGTGTGGACACTTTTCATCCGGCCACCGGTCCTCGTAGGACGACTCGCAAGATGAGGCAGCCATCCACTGCTGACCATACAGCCTGGCCCCGTGCCACATGTCATTATGATTCGTCCATGGTTGAGTCATTGGGTTGTGTGGGCCCTCCGGCGTGGCTCTGACAATGCCCACCCATACTCGCCTACTTGCTGCACTGCCATGGTGCCACGTTCTTTCGTAACTAGTCAGAGTCCACGACCCGATGGAAATCTACAGATGCTCTCTTGTCGGGAGAGATTGTGACACCGATTCTTGACACCGTGCTCTAGTATGACTAATAAGACGGAAGTTGCTCATCGGCCACCGCAACGAGACTGAAAAACAGAGAGCGAGAGCGAGAGAGAGGACGCATTAGAGTCACCAAAACAGTCGTCGCCAGCCCCCAAGATCCACAAAGGGCCCCAATACCGATAAACGAATGGCGTTTACGAAGGACTGCCACTGGCTTGTATATGCTCTCACCCTGCCCATCTCCTGTCATTTCTGCCTCCTCCTCCTCCTCCTCCTCCTCATCATCATCATCATCATCACCAACAACATGATACTCCTAGCCGCTCCGCGCTCAGAGTCTTCTGGGCGTTCCGCCCACTTCGAAGCTGCAGACGCGCGCTGGAACCATTGGCGGGGGGCGCCGTCGACGCGGACCTGGCGCGTCGCCGCCTGAGCGCCTGGTGGCGTCTGCGCAGCTGAGGCAGGCGCCGTCGCCTGCACTGCTCCAGGCGCGCGCGGTCGCCACGAAGCGGAGCGGCACGGAGGGAGGCAGGGAGAGGGGGGGGGGTGGGGGGGGCAGCTCCGACGCGCTGCGCCAGGGGGGGGGGGGGCGAGGTCTTTGCCCCAGCGAGGCGGAGACGGAGCTCATCATCGGCGAGTTCCTCGAGTCGCTCGTGGGGCCTGCAGGCGAGAAGGAGCTGGACATGGGCAATGGTGCCGTCGCGTGCTGCTTCATGCACGACCCGTCTGACGACGAGTTCGTCGAGACAGAAGCCCATGACCTGATCGTGCAGGCCGAAGGCTAATTACGGCATGGCCGATGGTATCCAAGAGTAGCTCTGGGAGTGCGAATTGATGCCCAGCGGCTTCCTGGATAAGACAGTCGTGAAAGAGCGTGCGAACTTGGACGCGATGTACGACACGCCGTTGGGCGGATGGCAGGGCTCACTGGACCACGCGTAGCCCCGCTCGAATTCAGAAATAGGCCCTCCGCTCCAGGGTGGCCGACCAGCCTGAGCCTTCATGAGCCTTCCCCCCAGAGGGGGTGACGCACGGCAACACGCAAGAGTGACCCTAGGCAACAGTGACCGCTAGTGCTCGGTTTCGCAAGGGCGCAGGGGGTGGGGCGGGCAAGCCCAAGCGCGCGAGCCTCTGCTCGCGCACCGCACTCCGCAATCGAGGGACCACAGTGGGCCTGCACCAAAGCTCACTCTGGCGACGGATCGCGACGCGGGGCTGGTCGGCGGGATGGGGGACGCCAAGGCCAGCGGCGTGGCGGGCGGCAGCCTAGGACCTCACGCGCGGGCTCGGCGACGCAGCGCTCGCCAGCAAGACGGCGCACGCTGAAGTCGGCGGCCTGGAGCCCGAAGTTGGCATGGCGGCTTGGCCGCCCCGGTACGTAACACGCAACCCGTTGCGTATCGACACGGAACTCTCAACACATACATGAAAAAAAGGTACGTCAGCCACGATGTATTCGCCAAATCGTGGGTCAACGCGCGCCGAGCCAACACGCAGCGTGCTAACACGGACGTTTTGAACACGGCACGTGTTGCGTTTCAGAACGAGCGTCTCAGGGGAGCCAAGCACGGGGAGCAGCGGGCGAACGTTGCGATGCGCAGGCGCGCGGGGGCCGCAGTGTGGCCCGCGGCCACCTGCCCCGCGCCTCGCCCGCGGACCCGGCCGGGGGCGCCGCAAAGATCGACGTCCAGACGGGCTCTCGGTGCAGGCGAGGCTAGCCAGGGTGCCGATATGTGCCGATCGGCCCAGACGCGGAGCTTGTGGGGCGTCCTGCTGGAACTTGGCCGCCATCTCGCCCAGCGGAGTCCTGTCCAGTGGCAGGGCTGGACCGATCCTGCACGAGGTCTGTCCGGCCCGACGCCAAGCTCGACGTCCGGATGCGCTCGGATCGGGCGGGGATCGCCGCGGCGCCTGCCGGCTCCGGCGCGGAGCCTGCGGGGACGTCGGCCTCGGAGCTGGAGGTCTGCGACGGCGGCCCGCCCGTGGGCGCCTTCGTGGTCGAAGCGTGCAGGTGGGCGCGGAAGGGCGCGAGGCTGGCGCGCGGAAGGGTGTGCTCCTCTTCCTGCTCCTCCTCCTCCTCCTCCTCCTCTCCCTCCTCCTCCTCCTCCTCCTCCTCCTCCTCCCTCCTCCTCCTCCTCCTCCTCCTCCTCCTCCTCCTCCTCCTCCTCCTCCTCCTCCTCACCCTGCGCCTGCTGAGCTCTGGCCACGTGCTGCAGTTCATAACGGCCCTCTGGAGGTGAGGTTGGCTCCCGCCTCTCTGGGGTCGACGTGCGGTCGCACTGCTGCTCCTCGTGAGCACCTCGCTCCGCGCGCACCCATCTTCTCGATGATTGTGGGGTTCGCTCCCGTGCTCGGCGAGGTGCTAGCCAAGTATACTGCGTGAGCGTGGATCTTGCTTGGGCGGCGAATGTGGGAACTCTGCACCGCGCGCTCTCCGTTGGTGGGGGGATCATCAGCACCATCAGCATCAGCATCAGCATCATCATCACAGCACCATCATCATCACCACAATCACCATCACCATCACCATCATCGTCACCATCACCCTGACATCATCATCTCCAGCAGCAGCGTCCTCATCTTAATCATCATCCTCATCATCATCGCTTCGGTTCATGCGGGCCCGTTGTGCCTAGGACAGGTCGTTCCTGTCTCACTCGCAGGTGCTGCGGCACGCGGCGGGATGCAGCAACACTCGCCGCAGTGCACTGCGAGGTCCATGCTGGTGCTGCGCACCAGCGTGGTCAGCTCCCCGCCTGTGCCCGCGTAGACGTTGATTGTCCTACAACACCCACGCGACCATAGTTCATCATCATCATCCTGCACCTGACCCGGCTTTCTGGCAACGGCGGTGCAGCGGTTCACGTTCACGCTCACGTTCACGTCCACCTACAATTTCTCCTCGGGCTCCAGGTGTCCCGCGCGCGCTGGCGGCATCGGCGCCAGGCAATCTATGGGCTCGAATATATTCATCTGGTGCCACTACCTTTTTTCCTTTGAATTGCATGTGGTGTTCAACTTGGCCCCACCTGTGGCGGCTCCTACTTGCGGCAGTGGGCGGCGCACTCCAGGCGGCGGCTCCCACGGAAGCGGCTCCGAGTAGGACGGTTCCCACGGCGGCGGTTCCAACGGCGGCGGCTCCCACGGCGGCAGTTTCGGATGCAACTCCGACGGCGGCGGTTCCCACGGAGACGGCTACCACGGAGGCGGTTCCCACGGCGGTTTCGACGGCGGCGACTCTCACGGCAATGCCTCCCTCGGCGGCGGCTCCCGCGGCGCTTCCCGAGGCGGTTCCCGCGGAGGCGGCTCCCACGGAGGCGGATCCTACGCAAGCCTTCTGCGGTTCCTTTGGACGCGGTTTTTTTGAAGGGGGGCGAAGCAGAGGAGGGGGCAGTCACGGTCCGCGCCCGCAAACGAGGCGGAGGGCTCGCACGCGCGCCCCGCGGTCCCCAGCGGGCGTTACCACGGCGGCTCCCTAAGCGGCGGCTCCCACGGAGGCGGCCTCTGAAGAGGCGGCTCCCTCGGAGGCGGCTCCCACAGCGGCGGTTCCCATGGAGGCGGCCCCCGCGGCGGCGGCCCCCACGCCGGCCCCCGCGGAGGCGGCTCCCACGGTGGCGGCTCCCACGGTTCCCACGGCGGCGGCCCCCACCGCGGCGACTCCTCGGCGGCGGCAGCTACCACGGCTGCAGCTACCACGGCTACCGCGGCGGCAGCTACCACCACGGCAACTCCCAGGGAGGCGGGTCCCACGGCGGCGGCTCCCACGGCGGTTCCCGAGGCGGCGGCATCCCACGGCGGCAGCTCCCACGGAGGTGGCCCCTTCGGGCGGCGGCTCCCGCGGCGGCTCCCACGGCGGCGGCTGCCACGGAGGCGGTTCCCATGGAGGCGGCTCCCTCGGAAGCGGTGTCCACGGAGGCGGTTCCCACAGAAGCGGCCCCCACGGCGGCGACCCCCGCGGAGGAGCCTCCCACGGCGACGGCTCCCGCGGCGGTTCCCGCGGCGGCGGATCCTACGCAGGCGGCTCCTGCGCGCGGCGGCTCCCACACAGGCGGCAACCTGCGTGCCCACGGGGCGGTTCCTACGGCGGCGGTTGCCGTGCGACGGCTCCTACGCAGGCGGCCGCAATGACCTGCGAGGTCCATGCTGGTGCTGCGCACCAGCGTGGTCGGCTCCCCGCCTGTGCCCACGTAGACGTTGATTGACGTTCGACACTCACGCGACCATAAACCATCATACATTCTCACACATAGTCCTCCTCATCCTCCTGGTTTTCCTCCTCCTCATCATCATCAGCAACAGCAGCATCAGCATACTCATCACCATCACCGTCATCCTCATCGTCATGACGCTCCCCCTCATCATCTTCGTCCTCCTCCTGCTCATCCTCATCCTCCTCATCCTCATCCTCATTTTCATCCTCATCACCATCCTCATCCTCATCCTCATCCTCATCATCGTCGTCATCATCATCATCATCATCATCATCATCATCATCATCATCATCATCATCATCATCATCATCATCATCATCATCATCATCATCACCATCATCATCATCATCACCACCGCCACCACCACCACCACCACCACGATGCCCTCCCCCCTCCCCGCCCGACCCCTGCAGGGCAGGCCTCCGGCGGCGGGCGCAGGCCGTGCTGCAGGAAGACGGCCGCCACGAAGTCGGGGATCTCGCCGCCTCCCTCCGCCCGCCGCCCGCCCCCCGCCTCCGCCCGCCGACGAACGCCCCCGCCCGCCGCCCGCCCCCCGCCCCCCGCCCGCCGACGAACGCCCCCGCCCCCCGCTCCCCGCCTTCGCCCTTCCGCCGCCCGCCGCCCGCCGCCCGCCCCCCGCCTCCGCCGGCCGACGAACGCCGCCCGCCCGCCGCCACGCGCAGAGGGGAACACAAAAGTGGCATAGACATAACAACTCGGAGGTCCGCGCGGATTTCTCGGATCGGCGCTCCCGTCCTACCATCATAGGAGGATACGAAGTCCCTGAAGACGGGACGGGGTGGGCACTAGCGGGCATCATAGCCGGCTCAAAATTAAAAGAGGCATCATAGCCTCATCAGTCTAGATTGATCCACTCACGGATGCACTGCAATTTATTTCCATTGAATTCATTCCATGCGTAGCATGCTCACCCCCTCCCTGGCGCGCGGAGCGCGCTAGGGGCGGCGCCAGAGGCGCCGCCAGGGGGCCCCACCCCCGATCCGAGAAATCCGCGCGGACCTCCGAGTTTTTATGTTTATGCCACTTTTTTGTTCCCCTAACCCAGGGCGGACCCGAGGGCCCAAACTTCGACTTCCCCGGGAAGGTCGGAGCGCTCCGTTTCGGATGCCACACCCCTGTTCTGGGTGCCGAGAGGCCGCCGGGAATGCGCAAGGGAAAAGCCTCCAGCATGGAGGCCGACCCTCCAGTTTGAAGATGCTTGGTCCTCTCCCGACTCCTTCCAGGACGAGGGCGCAGGAGGAGGACGAGCTCGGACGAGGATAGGACGGCAATCTCTGAGCGCCGGCGGGAGCCTGGAGGATGTGTCGGGCGCCAAGGCCGTCGCAGCGCGCGCCGGAACGCTGCAAGGGAGGGTTCTGGGCGGCTCATCGCACTTACTAAGTGCTTGGCCCACTTGTAAGCAGATGCTAAGTGCTTAGGTCACTTAGGACAACCTCGCAATCTGGCTTAGATCTGGCTTAAGACGAACCTGGTTGTAAGATAGTTGGGGAACTTAGGTAAGTAGGTTAGTGAAGTGCCTTAAGTGACTTCGGCAACTTAGGCTAAGTGCGCTAACTGAATTAGCAAGCTGCTTGCCAGAGGGAGGGGACGGCTAAATCAATGCGATTTTCTGATGATGTTTCAGGCGAAACGCTGACTGACGTCTCAAACTGCTGCTCCCAAGGTTACGATGTTGCAAGGATGTCTCGTGCAAAACGCTTTTAAGTTCCTCCCGCTCGTTCTTACCGACGTCTCAAGTTGTGGCCCCAAAGATCAGGATTTTGCAAAGATATCTCATGCGAAACGCTAGTTCTCCCTCACCTTCATCCCTCCCTAGTTCTTGCTTGTTTTGGCTCAAGCGCTAGCGTGAACGACACCCCAGTCCTCACGACAGAAATCCTGCATCACAACTTCCTGTTCTGAGCTCGGAGGTTCAATTTCGACGGTAGGAGAACGTGCGAAATCTGCCCCACAGCAGCCTCCGAGTATATACATGGCTCAAACAGGGCACCTAAACTGACACAAATAACTGTGTCCTGGACTCTGCATTTGGCCTGGTCGAGATTGCACTCCAGAGTGGTCCACGGCGATACGACGCTCCATATCGCCCCCTGAGCTTCAAAAAAAAAGTGTACGAAGCAAAACCATATACTTGAATCAGTGTTCACAGCAGCACAAACATCCTTACTGCTAGCAGCCCTACCCTGCACGTAAGCTCTCAGCGAGGTGCGGACATCATCTTTGGCAAACGTTGGAAAGAACTGCCTCACTTGTTGAAGGATCCTATTCGCTGGAGCCTTTGGGCGAAGAAGCGCAGGCTTGTCCAGCGTGTGAGTCTCCAAATCGTGTAAATGTTGCAACGTCGCTTCCTCGAGCATGGAACGGTCATACTCTTGAAGACTGTGCCTCGCAGTTGCGATGGTCTTGAGGATCCTATGTTTCCTCTCCTGGATGAAAGTGCTCAGAAGCATGGCGTGCCTAGCCAACTGCCTCGGTAGGTGAAGAGCGTAATGCTCTTTACCTTTCCAAAGAGAGAGGCCGTATGCATTCTGGTGAAGGCTGAGATGGCGCGCCACCGCCTTGCCCAAATCGATTGGGCTCACCTCGCCGCTGTTGACGACTTGGAGCATAGCCAGCACCTCTGTCAGCGCGAGGGCGCTGTCGACCTCCTTGGGGCAGCATCCTTTCGGAGCCACGGTGCCCCGCAGATACTTTGCCAGAACTGGCGCAGAGGAGAGGTACTCGGATGCAGATCCACTCGGTGAATGGTCTGCTTTAGAACGGCATAACTTCTTGGAGTGAGCGTAAGCATGGGGCCACACGAACTGTTGAAGAAAAACGTCGAATTTCTCCGAGCCGAGCTTGTGAGGTTTCAACCGAGCAAGCAGCTCGTCTATCTCCTTCACATACACGCCGTCAACCAAATACGTGTGCATCCAGTCCCAGCACCACGTGGATGCAAGCGGCAGGTTGATATCGAAGTCCTGGAGAACTCCCGTTTCGCAGAAGTTGTAGCCTAAGCGCGTCTCCAATTCTTCCAGCGACTCCCTCGTGCCCTCCGCAGCTTCCCTGCGCAACCGTCGTTGGATTGCTCGGATGTCGTCGTCCGTGTAGAGCCTGAACTTCGAGACGTCGGTCTCGCTAGATGATACGAGCGCAGGGTGAGGAAGCCATGGACATCGAAAGCCGACCACGTTGGCGCAGAGAGCGCATAGCGTGTGGCCTCCAACGCCCTTGGCAGCTGTCGAGAATTTGTGGGCCCTCTCATCTTGAATAATCATAGTCACACTACTTGTTACGAGTCGTGGCAGTGGCTCCCCATGAATGCGCAGAGAAACCCCAAACCTGAGATCTGGCATCAACGGTGAACCCAACAATTTCTTCAGACACTCACGAAACATCTCCGCCATACCACCTCGAAGCCTTCCAACGGTGTCAGTCCGTGGGCATGCCATGGTGTTCCACGCAAGTTCACAACTTAGAATATGCTGCCCATATTCCTTCACAGACCAATAGATCGCCTGTGTCTTGCGAGTGTTACGGCTAAGAAGCTGTTGGCCTGGAGTGACCTCGTCACTGTACACGATGATGCCCAATGTATTGTTCGAGGCGTTCAAGGTCCTCACCAATAGATCTCGATATAAGATGGACGCCCTCGAAGCGGCTTCAAGAAACCCGAACGGATGATGAATATGCAGATCAAGCGACTTCCCATGCTTGTCAACAACAGAGACAGATTGAAGTAACGGTCCAAAACTGGTCTCCTGGAACACTATCTCTTGTCTAGCTCTTCGCACAGAGTCTTTGGAACATGCAATAGGAAGCCCGTCTTCCTCGCGCAATTGGTCTAGCAAATGTTTCATTCCGCTGGCTGTGATGTGGGCATTGCGCCCGAGATGTGCGAGCTTTGCCTTCTTAGACCGTGGCTCTGCCATCGAGCTGAAGAAATCATTTGAGCAAAAACAGCTATGGACGGCACGGAGAGACACGTTTGGTTTGAACTAGGGGTTGTGTCCACCCATTCTCATGTCGGCACGCATTTCAGACGTTTCGTGGCCTCATAGGGATCCCCACCGAGGGCGCAAATGTCATTTCCAATATGATGGCATGTGTTATGCATTGGCGGCTCTTGGGGTCCCCTTTGGGGCAGTCCTCAAGGTGTCTAGTTGGGTGAACATGTAGGGTATCCTTTGGGGTCGGCCTGTGACAGCTTCTTTGGGTATACACCTTTGTGTCTTCTCTGATCCCCATATGTGATGTATTGGCGTGCTTCTCTGGGGCATGCATTTGAGGCTACCGTCGTGGCTTCTCCTTTGGGGCTCTAGTTGGTGCCTGAGGATGCGTTTGAAAGAGGGCGAGGGCCAGAAGGCAACCTATTTGATGAGTGCAGACAGTGACGTTCAACTCGTGCACAACAGCGGAGGCCACTACGTTGCGCACAAAAACCATTGATCTGATGCAAGCGTCGCAGGCAGCAGGTGCCCACTCAACCTCATTTGGAGGTAAGTGAAGGAAGCGCGCGACAGTCAGACGAACTAAGCATTGCGGTTCAAGACCAGAGCAACACAGAGGTGGTGTACAAGACAGATGCGGTGTACAAACAGTGTGCACCAGCGATGGCCACTACGATGCCAAGAGTTGCCTAAGCTAGATCTGATGCAAGCAAGTTCCCTAGATCACTTGCGCCCTCCGAACCTCTCCCACACTTTCTTAGCCTGCGCGTAAGCATACCTCGCGAAGGATAGCTGGTCGTGTTTGGGGATCCCCTCATCCTTGGCCATCGCCAGAGCACCCTTGTAGGCCCTGCTAGTCCAAGAGCCCTCACTAGAATAGTTGGAAACGCTGGAAGACTTCAAGAGGCCGCCGATCTGGAGTTTCTTGCACGAAGCGGGCACCGTCAGCACGCCCTTCTTGGGTCCTCAGAGAAGGATGGGGGGAGGAGGGGAGATGAGAAGGAGGAGGAAGAGCAGCCCGACGGAGAGAGGACGGACGAAAGAGAAACCAGGATGTAGCAGTCGGTCCTGGGGAGGCCGCAGCTGCGGGGCGCTTGGCGACCTTAAGCGGGGCCGCCGCAGGTGTAGCACCACCCTTGGTCTTGGCCTTGGCCGAGACGTTCTTCCTGCCCTTGCCGCGCAGGTTGCCGTTGCCGCCCCCGTTGTCCCTGGCACCGATCGCAGCATCGGACATCTCGCGTTCCAGCTGGGCGAGCTTGTCCTCAGATGTGGCTTCAGCATCGGCCTGTTCAGCATCCCCGCTGCTCGTAGGAGAGTCGCCGATGTCCCTGGGCGGTTCAACTTCCAGGAGGCTGCCAGCTGGAGGTGGCCCCGTAATGGGGAGCACGTCGTTGCGAGTGGTACCCTGCTGAGCCGTCGCGTAGGTGATGTTGGGCTGGCCGTTTGGCTGGCGACTGACAAAGCGCTGGAGCTGGCCCATGTCGAACATGCCCGAGTGCATGAGAGCCAGAGCTTGTTGTCCCACCTGTGCGAGCGCAAGCATGGGGTTCGGGGCGCCCCCGCCGCCGCCCTGGGCCATCAGGTTCGGCATGCCAGTCGCTGGGCTCTGGGGGGCAAGCTGCAACTGCATGCCCTGCGACCTCAGCTGGTTCGATGAGGTCCTGTAGCACATGCCTGCACGGGCGTCGTCAAGCGCCTGCTGCATGTCGGTAGGCGGGCCCACGGGACCTTCGTCAGCATAGGCGAAGTTGCGCACGTGGTCTGCAAGCTGCATGGGAGTTGATGGATAGCGCGCCATATGCCCATGCGGGTAGCGCCTTCGAGCATCTCGATCCTTCACTGCGGTCTTGACGTCGACCGCCAACTTCTTCTTGGAGCTGCCGTCGAGATGTTGGCCGTTGAAGTGGCATGCGATGACAATTGAAGCAGCGTGCTTCAGGACGTCCTCAGAGGGGCAGGCAATGCCCAACTTCCAAAGCCTGCCGGCCACCAATGCCGTCTTGGCAGGGGCAGCGAGGTCACGATTGAGGAGGGCCTCCCAGTCGCTCCCCGTGAAGAAGTGGTCGAGGTGATCAATATACTGCTGGGGGCGCTGACCAGTACGCCTCTGCTGCGTTCGCCGCTGGGCGGCGTCAGACAGAGCGCTTGCCAAAGCTGTCTTCTGTTCGGCGGTCCACGGCCCCTGGACTATGTGGTTGGTCACGGTGGTGCTGCCATCAAGAGTCAGAGCAGTGGGAGACGAGAAAGTATGAGCAAGTTGGAGAGCTTGCGAGTGCAAGAGAGCGGCCCTGTCGAGGCCAGCACTTGCTTGAGCTGTTGCGTGGCGCAGGCGCTGGTCTACGATGGTGATCAGGCGCTGTGCCTCGTCAGGAATGGCGGCCATTGGAGTGACTGGGGTACCTCTGATGGCCAATCGTAGCTGCGCGCCACCAACGAGCAGGACTGAGCCCAAACGGCTATTGTGAGAAGGGGGCGAGAGCAGCAGCAGGAATGGATGCCAGAGTGGATGCATGAGACGAGAATGAAGGGAGGAGGGATGAGGATAAAGAGGAGGATGCGAAGGCAGATGAGGGGGAGGAGGAGGAGGAGGAGGAGGAGGAGGAGGAGGAGGAGGAGAACGAGGGGAGGTGAAGATGGGGACACGGCTAAATGAGGAGGGGAGGGTGATGATGAGGGCAGTGTTTAGACGAAGGGGGATAGGTTGAGGAGGAGGAGGAGGATGCGGCCAGGCAGCAGGAGGAGGAGGATGACCAGCAGCAGGAGGAGCAGGAGACGGCAGAGGAGGATGAAGTATGTGAGCGGGACGAGTGTGAAGCATGTGTGTCACATGCTCTTACCACTGTGAGATACAGCCGATATGAAGGCAATCGACCACCGTGGCAGCCTCCAGGGACCCAAACTCATGACCAGGAACAAGCCGGCAGCAGCTCTGAAAACTGCCGGCCCAAAAAGGTTCGAACTGCTGGCTGGGAGTTCGAACATTTGTTCGAACTCCTGGTTGGCAGTTCGAACATCTGCTCCTCTACATTCAAAAGGAAATGTAGAGGAGCAAATGTTCGAAGTGCCAGCTAGCAGTTCGAACAAATGTTCGAACTGCCAGCCAGCAGTTCGAACATTTTGGCCTCTCAACCCATTGAGGTCTGCGATCTGGCCACAGGTGAGCATTTCGATCGCACCCGTCGTTCTATTTCGCCTGCCTGCTGCCCTCGACGTCTCTCGCACCGAGGCGGCTCCAGGGTTGGGCGGGGTGATGCTGGAGGGAGGATTGAGGGGGGGGGGGGTGGAGGAGGCGATGCTGATGCACGCAGCTTTTTGGTACGTTTTGCCAGCAGCGTGAGGCCTATCCCTGCCTTGCACTTCTGATTCGAAGCGCCCTCAAGCGCCAATCCAGACCACCTCATGCGACTGCAATTCGCATGAGACACCCTCAGTCCAGTGACTGGACGCTTTGAAAGCACGTGTGCGACTGCTCCTGAAGGTCGACGCGATGCGTCGCTAGCACAGAAAAGCGGCACAGACTAGAACGACTAACGATGCCCACGCACAACTGCTGGGCACAATGAGCGGCAACCCAAGCCTACACTGCTGCGTTGTGCGTGTCGTAAAACGTCTGCAGCGTCGGCGCGAGGCGGTTGATGGCCTCTTGGAGCCCGTCGCCGCTGTCAGGAATGTTCATGCTCTTGGTGCGCATCTTGTTCTTCTCGGCGCAGTAATAGTGGGTGCGGAGGCAACGGCGGCTCTGTGCGAACTCCACGTTCGGCTGCTCAACCGTAGGGGTCTCCCTCTGCATCGGTGCGAAGGGCTTCTTGCGGAGCAGCGCCATGTTCGACTCTGTAAGCTCGATGCTGAGCTTCGCCCTGGAGTTGGCCTCTGGAAGGACGTGCACCCTGTGTTGCGTGCCTTCGATGTCAATGACGCCCACTTCGATCACCTGTGGGATGTCGTCGATGAGCTCCCTACGAGGACGCTTGACAGCTGGGCCGCCCTCGAGCTGACCATCAGCCCTGGGATCAGCTGCGCTTGCCGCAGCCTTCATCTTTTCGGAGGTGACGGCGTTGCGTGCCTCGATGAGCGTCGACAGCATTTCGAATTTCTTGTCCACGAAGTGAGCGAATCCCGTATCCAGCTTGTCTGCGACCACGAATGATTTCCCACTGCGCTCGATGGGAGCTGTGATCCAGCTGGACGTTGGCGTAGGCACTTTGCCGAAAGGAGCAATGCCAACAAAGCCGAACTGGATAGACGCCATAGCTGATTCTTGCGAAAGCGGAGTCAATCAGCACGGTTTGAGCCAGAATGCTTACGGACAACGGGCGATGGAGATGTCAGGATGCCTTGACGGAGGAGGATGAAGGGGAGGTGGAGGAGGAGGGTGCATTGGGATTGGCATCTCGTTTGTAGTTGTTCGGATGACAGCTTCAAGTCTCATCATGGGTGCGTGCACGAAGCGGGGATATGCATTGGATGAGAGGTGAGAGCACATGAAGGAATTGATACATGTGTAACTACGAAAGCAGACGTGGGCCCCTCTTCGTGCCAAGCGTGGCCCTGGGCAACTGTATCATTTCGATGAGGAGGAGGGCAGAGCGCATCCAGAGCCGAGTCGTTCGCCCCCCATCCAACCTCCTCCATGGGACTTGATCCCCCAGCCCAACACCGAGGGCCCAAGAGCCTCACAAAGCTGGGGGGTCGTCTCCCAGGCAAGAGGTTGGAGGAACGTGCTCACGACTCGCACGACGCGAACGACAGGATGACAACCAGAAGGACGGGGAGGAGGAGGAAGAGGAGAAGGAGGTGGAGGAGGAGGAGGAGGAGGAGGGGAATAATGCGGAGGAGGGGGAGAAGGAGGGACACGAGGAGAACGGGAAGGATGAGGAGGATGAGGCGCGAGAGAGTGAGACGGATGAGGAAGGAAGTTGTCAACCTCAGCGGGCAGCACGCGTGCACGCCAGCTTGCACTGTCTGGGAGCCGTGCAAGCATCTAGAGTCCAAGGTACTTCGAGCTTCTTGCCGTCGCCGTCCTCGTTCTCCTCTCCTCCCCCTCGCGTTTCTTGCTGTCGTAGTCGTCGTCGCTGTCCCCCCCTCATCATCCTCCCCTCTCTAACTCCATGGTTTAAGACTTGCCTGTCTCGTACCTCGTCACCGTGCCTCCTCCTTGACCTCCCCCCTCTGCTGATTGTTGCCAGCGTTCGCCACAGCGCTTGCTCGAAGCACGCTGTCGGAAACGAACAAAGAGAAGCCAGCCTACAGCTTGGGCTTCTTTGGCGCCTGGGACGGCCCTGCAGCAGATCGCTTCGGGGCCTTGGGGTCGGCGCACTTACGGATCAATTCGCCTCCCTCAGGGATGGGCTTGCAATTCACGAGAACGGGGATCTGAACTACTTTGTCTTTGTCCCCTTTCACTGTCACTACCTGCTGCATCGACCCAAGGACCATGTTGACTTCATCGGAGTCAGGGCTGGACCTCACGCACCAGAACGGCACCCTGAACGGAGAGGTCTTGGAATCCAAGTCGATGCGCTGGCTCAGGATGAGCATCGTACCACACGCAATCCCATCGACGGTCGATACGTCGATTCCAACAGCATTATTCGAGGCCTTCATGCCGAACGAAATGGAAGTAGTGAAAGGGACCAACTTAATCTTACCCTTGGCACACCGCTCGGAAGCTACAACCCAAGGCTTACCACCTTTCTCTGAATGGATCCGAACGAGCCCCAGCGCCTCGGAGTGGGCGTTGGCAAGCGCAAGGCTGACGCGTGCCTTGGTGATCATCAAGACGGCGGCCTTGTTCAGCAAGGCGGAGTTGTCCCCAGAGACCTCGCACGTTAGCACCTCCTTCTCCGTCACCAGCTAGGGGCGGCGGGTGAGGGGGATGCGATGACAACAAACGCTGGCAGAAAGAGTGCCAAGCTCCTCATCCTCCTCCTCATCCTCCTCACTGTGCTCCTCCTCCTACTCCTCCTCCTCCTCCTCCTCCTCCTCCTCCTCCTCCTCCTCCTTCTCCCCCTCAACCTTCTCCTCCTCATTCTCCTGCTCCTCCTCCTCCTCCTCCTCCTCCTCCTCCTCCTCCTCCTCCCCCTCCTCCTCCTCTCCTCACCTTCTTCGTCATTATCGTCGCCGCTGCCGCCGTCTCCTCCTCATCCTCTTCGTCCTCGTCGTCCGAATCGCCTCCGACATCGTCAAAGCTGTCGCTGCGATTGCAACCGCCGCCCCATTGGGTCAAGTGTCCTAGATAGCTTACGCCCAATTAGACTATACACCTGGCTCCCCCTGGCAAAATCATGCAAAAGCGATCCTTGTACTCATCGACGAGGGCGTTGATCGTGAGCTTAACCTCTGTGACTTTGCCCTTCTTATCGGGCTCGCCCCTCAAGGCGACCTGAGGCGCGGGGGGGAACGCAGAAATATGGAAGGAACGCACCGAAGGAGAGTAGATGAGTGAATGATGAGGCCGACTATTCGAACACATCGGAAAGGCATTCTGGGCCCGCGCACTATGAGACACGGGGGATGGCACGCATCTGGAGACGAGGCAGATGAGGTCGACGACTCGGCCCATCAACGATGAGGACTTGGTTCCTTTTGGGTGCCTTTCGGGGGCCTCTCTGGAGCCCCTTAGGGCTTCTTGGGGCAACCAGGAAACAAACGAGGATAAAGAAGAAGAGAATTGAAATATAACGCGACCTGTCCAGCAGAAATAGCTCCGATCACCATGACCGCTCCGTCGTCGCTCTCGGACGCCTTCAGCATCACCTTCGAACCGACCTCGAAGCCGAGCCCATCCATGATGTTGTTGCACAGGACGCCGTTGTCGTACTGCTTGATTCCGTCGCGCTCCTTCTTCTCGACCTCGAGCTTGGAGATCTCGACGGGTGGGTCGAATTGGCTCACTGCAGGGTCAATCTCAATCAGGTCCTTCATGAACTCAGCTGCAATCTCAGCCATGCTTGAAAAGCTTCGCCTCGTCCTGGCCCTCTTGTTGTGAACCATCATAACCATCCTGACGTCAAGGTCTCCGAGCAGCTTGGCGACTGCGTGCTGCTTGGAGGGGTGAGCCATGCCGCAGGTCTGTAGGAGGAACGCCTTGCATGCCCGATGTTGCGCAACACCTGCAATTGCTTGAAGTCGGACCTCCCCGCCTTGCAGAGCTTGCATGTCAGCAGAGGTCCACATGCGAGACTGGCCATCGCGCAAGAAGTTCTCGGGACAACTGAGGCTGGCTTTGAGGCAGGCCGTAATCCATTCTGGGCCATCTGTGAATGGGGCATCTCCGAGACATTGAAACGTCTGGCCAGCCACGTCACGGTAGTTCTCGCCCAGCGTCTTCACGAATGCTGCCACTTCGTCCAAGAAGCAGGGAGGATCGCCTCCACTGTAGTGCTCGACGTAGGTGCACATATGACCGACGCTTCCTTTCAAAAATGGGCGAGCCCGCTCAACCACGCGCGTCACAGCCTCCCATTTTGCAGCACCCAGCTTCTTGATATTGTTTAGGGCCATCTTCGAGATCTGTTTCAAAGTCTGCACCTTGGATTGGACCCTTTCGGATCCATGGCCGATGTTGCTGGCGCCCTGCACGAACTCGGCGAGTCCTGGAACGCGGTCTTCAAGTAGCCAGTGGAATACCGTCCATTCCAAACCAATCTTAATCGGTTCCTCCATGCTCTTGCACACCTCGAACACCTTGTCACGAGAAATGCGGCCTTCGTCGGTAGTAAGTTCAGAGTCCATGCCTTTCGCACCATTGCTGATGCACCTCAACACTTGGACCGTGTGGCTGGATGCCACCGTTGCGATCTTAGGTGCAGGGGGTACTGGAGCCAAGTAACCGTCCGCGCTGCTCACCAAGTCCTCGTTGAAGGTACGAATCGAAGCAGCCGCTTCGCCAGGCGGAGGAACCTCGAACGCCCTGCAGGTGCCAACAGCGTGCCAAGACCAGCCGCCTCGGGTGATCAACGTCATCAGGTTGTGCACCTCCGTAAACTCCACTCCAAGTCCCCAGCGGTTCGTCGGATGGATGCACACGTCATCATTCACCATCCGTTGCTTGTAGGCGAGATGCTCTGAAAGGCAAAGCTTCTCCACCATGTCACAGGCCGTCCTCATCTCGTTGTCGTTATCGTCGGACTCACTCACAGACGAAAATCGCGAAACTATCTCCTTCAGAGTTGGAACGATTCGATCCAGCGCCGCCATCAAGGTTGGACTAACCATAGTCAACTCAGTCGAGGAACGGAAAAGCAATGGCTGGAGAGAGGCTCGATTGAGACGGCTATGGTCCAACGGCGGCGGCACAACTGAAAATCACATGTGAGAGATTTGATTGCAATCACCCCTGCTGTGGAACTGAAATCTGGGCTACTTGATTTGAAATCTGACGCTCTGAATTCGGAATCCTCCCCCCTGCATTTCGGGGGGTCACAGCGCTAAGTAGAGTTAGCTGGGTTATGTAACCTACTTGCTAAGTCTCTTGGTAACCAGCTTAGCCCCAAACTTACTGAACTTACTAACTGTCTCCGAAGCCCAAGAAGTCCACCAGCCTAAGTCCGCTTAGTCGGATCCGAAGTCGCCTAACCACCCGCCAGACTTAGCTAAGTATTTGTGATGTGCTTGCTATCTTCGTTAAGCCCAGACGCCTACTTAGAAGTGCTTAGCAAAGATATAAGCAGGTTGCTACAGTTATAACTGAGTTGTATCTTTGTTATAAGTTCTTATAACCCCCCAAACCACTTACTAACCCCCATGATCCTCCCAGTTCCGGAGCGCCCTGGATGGGCCGGCGGCGCGCAGGAGGGCGGCAGGGGGAGGGGGGGGCAGGCTCCCTCCGCCGGCCTTGCGCATCTGCAGACAAGGCCCGCGCCCTCTAGGAGGCAGGGGCGCGCCACGTTTTTTTGCGTGTGGGTATCCAGATGCGCTGGCAGCCCCGGCTTGCTCTCGGGGATGTGGCCCCGTGAGCAACGAACGCTGCTCGCACCGCGCAGTGGCCGCCTGGACACACTGCGGTCGGTCCTGGAGGTCCTGGAGGCCCCCCGCGGCGCGTGGCCGGCTGGAGCTGGCCTCCTCCCGGGCCTGCCTGCCGACCGCCGCGGTGCCCCGCGGGGCACCGCCGCGGGCCCTGCCGCGTGGCGCCTCGCCCGCCGCGGCAGGCTTCTCTTCGGGGCCCTGCCGCTGAGGCCCCCCCCCGCCGCGGGCCACTGGCAGGGGCGCCTCGTTTTGGTGCGCTCCTGGGCCCTCTCTGGGCGCACATGGGCCCCTCGAGGGCCAGCCTTGGGGTCCGAATCTCTCTCTCTCTCTCTCTTGCCGCGTGGGCTCATCCTGGATCGAGGAAGCCAGGTCGGATGGAGCTGTGCAGTCTGATCCGCTCCTGTGCAGGCTGCGGGTCATCACTGGGCACTTGGCAGCAAGCGTCATGCCAAACTGAGGCCCGCTAGCGGAAAGGCTCAGCGACTTGTAGGCTCCAAACAAGAATGCTGGGCGCTCAGCAGCACCGAGGACCGTTCTAACATGATTCGTCCTAATGGCGGGTGTGTCAAACGAGGGCTAGCAAAAATAAAACCAATGATACAATTGATTGAATCGTGCTCGCAATCTGTATGCACTGGGTCATTACGGCCATACGGCCGAACACGCTGTTTGACGCTAGGCCTGCCTATGCATGTGAGTAGTCCATACCAGGGATACTGAGCGCGTCTAGTCTATCCTACTGAGCGCGTCCCCAGCTGATCGGAGCGTTCGTCAGCGTTTTACTGCACCCGGCCGCAGCATGGCCCTCTGCAGCCAGGCCCCCGCGGAAGGTAAAAACACATCTCTGCACGCTCATCTGGCGCCCTCGCCCCCTCACCTGGCCATCGCTCGGACGTCCATTCCCTGTGCTTTTTTCGGTTTCGTGCGTGTTTTTTTCGCCAAGTGATCAAGGATGCTCCTCGATGGTCCTCGCCGAAGGAAGAATGCACACGTCCGAGCGATGCCAAGCTCACCCCGCCCCTCTCCTCCCCCCCGCTTCCCCCCTTAGTTAGCCTCCTCTCCCACGCGCTTCCCGGCCGCGCCGCCCCGGGCACGGGGCATCTGCGCCGCGTCTCTACCTCACGCACCCTCCTTCTCCTCCTCGACCTCCTCCTCCTCCTCGACCTCCTCCTCCTCGACCTCCTTCTCCTCCTCCTCCTCCTCCTCCTCCTCCTCCTCCTCCTCCTCGACCTCATCCTCCTCGACCTCCTCCTCCTCCTCGACCTCCTCCTCCTCCTCCTCGACCTCCTCCTCCTCCTCCTCGACCTCCTCCTCCTCCTCTCGACCCTCCTCCTCCTCCTCCTCCTCCTCCTCGACCTCCTCCTCCTCCTCCTCGACCTCCTCCTGGCACACTGGACGCGCACCAGGAAACCAGGCGTGGAGCAAACAGGTCGGCAGGAAACGGGCCCTGGACCACAGGGCTTCCCTGAGGCGAAGCCAGGACGAGGATAATACATCGGGGGAGGATAGATCGAGAATCTCTGGGATCCGGCGGCTCTGGAAAATGTCTGGGGATGCCTCGGGCGCCGAGGCCTTCCCGGCGCGATCCGGAAGGCCCTGAGAGCGTTCCAGGACGCTCTGGGACAGAGTTGTCGTCGTTCTAGCCGCTGGCCCCGCCCGACTTCCCCCAAGACCAGCTTTTCACCTGTGGGCGAATCATCCTCCTCCTCCTCCTCCTCCTCCTCCTCCCTCCCCTCCCTCCTCCTCCTCCTCCTCTCTCCTCCTCCTCCCTCCTCCTCCTCCTCCTCCTGTTTGTCCTCCTCCTCCTCCCCCTCCTCCTCCTCCTCCTCCGCCTCCTCCTCCTCCTCCTCCTCCTCCTCCTCCTCCTCCCCTCCCCCTCCTCCTCCCCCGGGACTGCGCCGGAGCGCGCGGGGTTTCTTGACGGTCCTGGGGCTCCGGGGGGCGAACGCGGTGCACGGCCGGCAGGGCCCGGGGCCCGGCGGCGAGGGCCTTGGAGGCGCAGATGGAGAAGAGGCCAGGAAGAGGAGGAAGAGGGGGAGGGTAAGGAAGTATAGGGGGCGAAGAGGAGGAGGAGGAGGAGGAGGAGGAGGAGGAGGAGGAGGAGGAGGAGGAGGAGGAGCAGGATGATGGGAAAAAGATGGACACTTGCACGTGTGCCTCCAGCTTTGCACGCGTTCGGGGACCGTTGGAAATCCACAGGACCTGTTTGCAAAGTAAACGCAATGGAAAACATCATGTCACTTAAACGCACGGAGGCACCTTAGGAGACCGCCACAAAATGTGCTGAGCACCGTTGGGGACACATGCCGATGGTTTCGGTGTGAATCCGGTCGAGCCAACACAGTTTCAGATTTTGACGCCGGTTGGATCAGAGAAAGCCATTGGGAGAGCGCCTCACGAGGTTGCCCTGACTGATCGACCCCTGGGTCGCAGTTTCTACTGTGAGCTGACGCGAACCAACGTCCCATAGGTTACCAACTATCACCTGGCAACGCCCATCCCTTGTGCTTGGGCTGAACCTGCTCGAAAATATCAAGACTCCGCGTGCGGCTTGCGTTAACTGCGATCTGTGCTGGGGCACGTCTAGATCGGCAACCATATACTATATCATGTGGATCTGCCCAGGCGTCCAGCATATCACTCTCCACTGTGCCGTGTCCCGGATGAGACGCAAAGTGAAGGGCCGTGGTGCCAATGCGATGCTTCTCATTCATGCCTCTACCCATCCAAGCCAAGACGTATACGATTTCAGAATGGAAGCTCTCGGCAGCCAGCGATGGCGGACTCCTTTGAGCAAATCATGTCAAGATCTGTTTTATACTCAAGGCCAAGACGCCCCAAGAGGACCCCGAG
This sequence comes from Prorocentrum cordatum, assembly GCA_963575745.1. Taxonomy (NCBI): domain Eukaryota; class Dinophyceae; order Prorocentrales; family Prorocentraceae; genus Prorocentrum; species Prorocentrum cordatum. The sequence continues at coordinate 17,150 of CAUYUJ010007959.1, read as the reverse complement.
AGCTGCCCGTGAGGGCCTCCGAGGCCCCCGGGAAGGGCCCCGTGAGGGGGAGACTCGAGCTGCCAGTGGAGGCGTCCGCCCCAGGATTGCCCACGAGGCAGCTACAGCAGGCCCGCAAGAGGCCTCCAGAGAGGTCCCCGAGAGGCCCCAAGCAGGGCCCCGAGAAGGGCCCCAGAGAGGCCATCGAGAGGCCCCCTCAGAGACCCCCAGGGCGGCATCCAAGAGGCATCCAAGAGGCCTGTTGCCCACCACCCAAGCGAGGTCGCGGGACGGGCCGAAGGCCACTAGGGATGGAAATCCCACCAGCCATCTGGGCGTAGGTGGCGGAGGGTAATTACGAGCTCGTCCGATCCCCCTCTTCCCCTGCGGAGAGGGGTTCCACCATTGCTCCTTATATACATATATATATATATATATATATATATATATATACATACACACTTTTTTAAAAGCATACACATGTTTTTTAAAAGCGCCCTCCCAAACGAGTGGCCGCCCCCACCTCGGGGGGGTCTGGGCCCCCCACCCGCGAGTGATGGGAGCGTCCGAGATGGTCCTGGATGGCTCCATCAACTCCTCCTCCTCCTCCTCCTCCTCCTCCTCCTCCTCCTCCTCCTCCTCCTCCTCCTCCTCTTTCTCCTCCTCTCCTCCTTCCTCCTCCTCCTCCTCCTCCTCCTCCTCCTCCTCCTTTCTCCTCCTCCCCCTCCTCCCCCTCCTCCTCCTCCTCCTCCTCCTCCTCCTCCTCCTCCTCCTCCTGCTCCTCCCCAGCAGAGTCAGCAAGCACAAGACGAAGCCCCCCAACCGCCAACCCCGTGCTGCCCGCGGGGCCCGAGCGCGGTGGCTGCCCCGCCAAGCGGCGCGCGTGATCGCCAACTCTGGACAGTGGGCAGTGGGCCCATCTGCTCACTCAACTGGTCGCCCGACCCATCGACGTTGACATCAGCATCCCTGACTCCGGATCCGCCCTACTTTGGGGAAATTCGTAAGTAGGGCTTGGAATTTCCGCCTTACTTTTCGAGCCCCGCTGATGCCAATTTCCGCCCTACTTTTCTGTTGCTGTTTCTGTGGATTTCCGCCCTATTTTATGTTGGGTGCAGCAATTTCCGCCCTACTTTTTCGGCCTCTTATAGGTGGATTTCCGACGCAATTTTAAGTTGGAAAAAAAGCCAAAGTAGGGCGGATCCGGAGTCAGGGATCACAACTTGCCCGGTTGCCACGCTCATGGCCATGAGCACGATCGCCATGGCAATTCCACTGGCCATCGTCGCCGCCGTCGTGGCCACCGTCAGCGTCGCGACCGCCGTCATGCTCATCGTCGCGAACCGCGCTGCAACACCGGCGATCGCCACAGGATTGGACTTGTCCTTGTGTGCGGCAGCGCCGAACTCTCGCACACGACGTCCTCCACAAGACCACCAGGGGTCTGTCCATCGAAATTTCGGGAGGGTGGTAAATAGTCAAAGGTGGCCTACAAATATGGCACAGTATTGCACAAGTTGAACAATGATACCGTCCGAGGAGGAGGAGGAGGAGGAGGAGGAGGAGGGAGGCGGAGGAGGAGGAGGAGGCGGAGAGGAGGAGGAGGGAGAGGAGGAGGAGGAGGAGGAGGAGGAGGAGGAGGAGGAGGGAGGAGCAGGAGGAGGAGGAGGAGGAGGAGGCTTCCAACATGCCTCATGGTGTTTTCTCCTCCGTCGGGAGCGCGGGCGAGCCCCCGCGCTCGAAGCTCCCTGAGCCCGGACCACCGGCGGAGCGGCAGCAGCCGAGCCTGGGGCTCCCAGGGACCTCGGGTCTGAAGGAGGCCCCTGAAATGTCAAAGGATCCCTACACGTGGCCACACAACGGCTCGAGGCCGCCACGTAACCTCCCCAGGAAGCCCCAAAGAGGCCCAAATCGGGAGCGGGCGCGCCCCCGCGCGGGCGAGCCCCCGCGCTCGAAACTCCCTGAGCCTGGACACCAGCGGAGCAGCAGCAGCTGGTAGGGCTCCTGGGGACCTCGGGCCTGAAGGAGGCCCCTGAAATATCAGAGAATCTCTACGCGTCGGTCGGAAGAAGTAGGTAGAAACATGAAGCAGGAAGGCGGATTCAGTTGATTGGGTCCAGGCCCCCCCCCAGGGAAGAACAGAACACGGCAAAAGCGTGTCGATTCTTGAAGTAGGAAGGAGCTTCAAGTAGATTGCAATCTGGGAATCCAAAAATACCTACTTTCAACGACCGGCGTGTACACGTGGCCACACAACGGCTCGAGGCCGCCACGTAACCTCCCCTAGGAAGCCCCAAAGAGGCCCAAATCAAGGATCACACTAGATTTGCTCGACGGGTGCTACTTCCCTCCCTTTCGCTTCCGGTGGGCTTCTCGGGCCTCACGATGGCCCCGTAGGGCCTCAGCAAGAAGCCCAGAAGGGCCCCAAGAGGACCCCCGAAGGTCCGCGGGGACACCCCAAGAGAGTCGCAAGAGGACCCCAAGAGGTGACTGTTCCCGGCACCAGAGCGGCAGCGCTCATCGAGGACCCCTGTGCTTCTCGATGGCCTCACGGACGGCCACCCTAAAAAGGACTCCAATATTGCCTCGAGGCATGGCATCTCCAGGGTGCCTCCAAGAGCAGGGGCTCCCAACTTCGCGCTTCGCGCTGCGCGCAGCGCGAAGTGGGAAGAACTTCGCGCTCTCGCGCCGCCTCCCACGGGAGAAGAGGAGGACGAGGAGGCATCGGAGCCGAAGCGCGAAGCGCGGAGAACTTCGCGCCCTCGAGGGCGCCCTTGCCAAGGTGCCTCCAAGAGGCCTCCAAGAAGCTCCCTGGAGGTCCCGCGTCGGTCATCTCGGGCTCTGCTCGGGCCGATGCCAGGCTTTCGCTCGACTCTGGGGCCCCACCCCCTCTCCCTCCCTCTCTGCCTCTTGAGGCTCGCTCGGCTGGCGGGGATACGCCTGGGGATGCCACGACAGTGGGCACCCCAACAGTCCTATCACCGACTTAAAACTGTGTCGAAGTTGTCGGAAAATGTCCCGAACATGTGCAAAGCATGTGTTTGCATCTGCTTTTAAACCGTTCTAGCACATGTTCTAGACGTCTGGAAATGATTTGGCAGCATGCTTCCTCTCCATTGATCGTCCTCCACAAGGATACGCGAGGCGCCACGACTCGGAACTGCTGTTCGCAGTCAGAGGTAGAACACCCCGCCCATCTGTGCCCTCCCCCCCGGCCCACTGCTCCAACCCAGGAAGCCCTTCAGCTCGCGGTCGTGCCTGGAGCGCAAGGGGTGACGGGAGCGGAGCCCCCCCCGTGCTCCTTACGACCACGCAGCGCACGAATACGATTCTCCGCTCCGCTGCACCTGCAATCCATCGCCTCTTCCTCTTCCCGCACCCCCTCCACCCCCTCCTCCTCCTCCTCCTCCTCCTCCTCCTCCTCCTCCTCCTCCTCCTCCTCCTCCTCCTCTGATTCCCCACATTCCCCCCATTCCCCTCCCTCATCATCCCTCCCGCCGTAGTCCCCCCCGCGGCCCTGATCGCTCAACCTACTCTTTCCTTCGAGCGCAGTCTGCCAGCCTCCCACCCCCTGGCAGACAGGGCGGACTACTCTTTACTGATCTATGACATACCGACGGTCTGCACGCGTCCCCGTAGCCTGCCGGTCGCAGACAAGTCGGTCGACAGAGGCCCATAGCCTTCCGCAGGGAGGCCTGTCGGGGGCCTCGCCTCCACCATTAGCCACGTTTCCCGCCGCGCTCCTTCTCCTGCCCCTCGCCTACGCCCTCCATCCCCATGCAAGCACTCGTCGTTTATCAATGCTCATTCCTCCTCGCCGTGCCGCGTGCCGTGGTGCGGCGTGCCCCCCTGCCTGCACGTCTTGGGGTCCAGCCTTGTTCTGCACACCCGCTTCTTCACGCGAAGCTCGCGCGGCGGGTAAACGAATCTGCTCTGAGCAGGCTGCCCGCCCCTTCCACTGGGCACGGGACACCGAGACTGCGCCGAGCCATGGCGCGGCCACCCGCCAGGACCTCGGCCCCGCGCGGGTCGGCAACCCGCGCGCTCGAGGTCCCGGTGGGGCCCCTGCCGGAAAGACCGCCGCGGGATGCCCCCCATGGCTCGGGGCGCCCAAGTGGGGGCGGCAATGCTGGGCACGATGCCCAGCGGCAGGTGCTGCCCGAGAGCGCCAGCTGCCGCTGCTTGGCGGGCGACGCCTCGTCAACAGCGGGTAGACTGCAGACCCTGCGCGGACTGCTGCTGGTCGTCGTCCCCACTGCCTCTGTCTCCGTTCCCCCTGAGAACCGAACGCCTCCGTTCCTGAGGTCGAAGTTCCAGGCGAGAAATTTGCAGGGTGGAAGGCCAAACAAAATCCCTCCAGGATGGAGGTCGAACCCCTCCGTCCCCAGACCCCCGACGTCATGATTTTTTCATGACGTCGACCCCCCGGGGTCTCGACCCATTCTCCGGGACCGGTTTTTCGTCCCGAGTCGTTTTTTGACTGTCCCCAGGGCCGGTGAGGGCCCCCAAAGGCTAAAAATAGTGACAAACCCTTCCGTCGTGATTTCTTCGCGACGCGAGGGGGTCTGGGTCTCGGATGCCTCAAGTCCTCTGGGTCTGTCCCCCGGGATAACAGGAGGCGGGCGGCAGCGCGCCGACGTCTGGCCGCGGGCTGCATGGCAGTATCCGTTCGACACTCCTCCTAGGGCGAAGGCAGCTTGAAGCAACACGGTTGCGGACGAGGAGCACGCGGAGGAGGAGGAGGAGGAGGAGGAGGAGGAGGAGGACGACGACGATGCGGAGGACGACGAGGAGGAGGAGGAGGAGGACGACGAGGAGGAGGAGGAGGAGGACGAGGGGGACGAGTAGGAGGACGACGAGGCGGAGGAGGAGGACGACGAGGAGGCGGAGGAGAAGGAAGGGGACGAGGAGGAGGAGTAATAGAGGACGAGGGGGGGCCTGCGGTAGATCTCCAGGGACTGGTGCAGCAGGTCGCCGCTCTCGATCGCCTGCCCAACGCTTCGGGCGGCGGAGTGGCACCGGCGGACCGCGGGTGGCGGTGCATGCACCGGGCGGGCAAGCTGGCCACAGGCTGCGGCACGCCAGGAGGAACTCTCTTGCACGAGGCGCGATTCCATGACATCTCCCGTCCGGCTTGCGCTTCCGAGGCCGCAGGCAGATCCAGGGCGACGGAAGAGTGGAGCGAGCGCCACTCCAAGAAGCCTGGGCCAACTTCCGGGCAAACGTCTGCAGGCTTCGCTACCCCTGCTCATGCGCATGCAGCCTCGCTCTGTGCAAGGGGGCGGGTGGAACTGGGGCCGAACGAAAAAAAGAGGTTTCTACAGGAACTGAAGGGCAAGGAGGTCCTTGACTGGTTGAAGAATGATTGAGAGGAACCCCCCCGTCCTCATGATGCAACCTGTGGGGGAACTTTCGAGAAGGACGAGGAAGAGGAGGAGAAGGAGGAGGGACACTAGCCACATATACGAGGGCGGACAAAAGCAATAACGAGGGAAAGCCCGTCCAGGAGAGAAGGGTTGCGAATTTCTCTTGCCCCAGGAGGAGGAGGAGGAGGATGAGGATGAAAAGGAGGAGGAGGAGGAGGAGGAGGAGAAGGAGGAGGGGGAGAAGGAGAAAAAGGAGAAAGAGGAGGAGGAGGAGGAGAAAGAGGAGGAGGAGGAGGAGGAGAAAGGCAAGAGCCTAGAAGAGGAGGAGGAGGAGAAAAAATAGCGCCTTAGGGGTGCGATCGAGAGAAACCGGAGGCTGGCACGCTTCGAAATGGGGCTGAGAACCACGCTTGGCTACACATGGAGGGATTTGAAGGAGCCCCCTCCCTGCTTCCCGCTCTCCTTTTCTCCCCGTCTTCCTCCTCCTCCTCGCCCTCTTCGTCCACTTCCTCCTCCTCCTCCTCCTCCTCCGCCTCCTCCTCGTCCTCCTCGTCCTCCTCGTCCTCCTCCTCATCCTACGCCTCCTCCTCGACTTCCTCGTCCTCTTCGTCCACCTCCTCCTCCCCAACTCCTCGTCCTCGTCCTCGTCGTCGTAGTCGTCGTCGTCCTCCTTCTCCTCCTTTTCCTCCTTTTTTCCTCCTCCTCCTCCTCCTCCTCCTCCTCCTCCTCCTCCTCCTCCCCCCTCTTCCTCCTCCTCCTCTTCCTTCTCCATCTCTGCTCCTTAGAAAGGTCACAATCAGCAGCATCATCATCATCATCATCATCATCATCATCATCATCATCATCATCATCATCATCATCATCATCATCATCATCATCATCCATCATCATCATCATCATCATCATCATCATCATCATCATCATCATCATCATCATCATCATCATCATCATCATCATCCTCATCATCCTCATCATCATCATCCTCATCATCCTCATCATCCTCATCATCATCATCATCATCATCATCATCATCATCATCATCATCATCATCATCATCATCATCATCATCATCAACATCATCATCATCATCATCATCATCATCATCATCATCATCATCTCTATGGTTCCTTGGGCCTGTGTCGCTCTCCAGTCACCAGTGGCCGTCACACCCGCGCGGCGGGGTGCAGACACAACAGGGTGTGCCGGACCGTCGGGCAGCCGTTACGTCTGCAACGCGCGGTTGCGGCTCTCCGCCAGATCCTACGGCATCGGGTGATCAGGTGTATTCACACCACTGCGACCGCAGAACGTCATCACCCTGCTGCACCAGACCTGGTCCTTATGCAACGGCGGTGCCGGCGTTCACGTCCCTCTACATCCTCTTGGGCTTCGTGTGTCCCTCGTGCACTGGCGGCCCGTCGCTGGCAATACATAATCATCCTTGTTGCTTTCAATCAGGCTCGGCCCTACAAAGAGAAGGACTGACGGCGCCTGGGTCTGGCGCCCCCACTGTGCCAGCAGCGTCGTGTGATGTACCTCGTGGCTGCTGGTGCGCAGTCTCCAAGTTGGCACCAGCTCTATGTGTCATAGTCTTGTTAATATTGTGGTGATTCTTCGGGGTGTGTCCCATCGTGGGAGTTTCATCCAACAGCGCTTCATGGGGGGGGGGGCGTTGAGTGCCTGATCGTGGAGTGCTTCGTCGTGGCGTGCCTCATTGCGGCGTGCTTCACCGAGAGAGTTTCGTGGGAGTGCTTTGCTGTTGGGTACCTCACCCTCGCGGGCTGTTCGCGAAGACCACACTTCTTCAACCTGCCCGGGGTGCTCGCAGTGGTCGTGGAGGCTCGGGCACGTCTTCATATCGGTGTTCGGGCCAATGCTGGTTTGGGAATGCCCCACTCACGGAAGTCTTTGCCGTGTGTTCACGGAGGTGTTCCTGGAGGTCTGCTTCACGGTGGTGCGTTGCACGGATGCGGCCTTTCATCATCGAGGTGTGCTTCATCGCCGAAGCGTGCTTCGCGGAAGCGCGTTTCGAGGAGGTGTGCATCATTGTCCGAGCATGCTTCGCGGAGGCGCGCTTCAATATCGAAGTGTGCTTTACGGAGGCGGGCTTCATCATGGAGGCGAGGTGCCCGGCCCTGGCAGGGAGACTCCTTGATACTCCTCCTAGACCTCCCGGACCCCTCCCTCCTCCCTCCTCCCTCCTCCCTCCTCCCTCCTCCTCCTCCTCCTCCTCCTCCTCCTCCTCCTCCTCCTCCTCCTCCTCCTCCTCCTCCTCCTCCTCCTCCTCCTCCTCCTCCTCCTCCCGGACCCCTCCCGGGCTCCATCCTGACCCGGTCTTCGAGGCGGAACCGGCCGTGGCGCGGAGAACCCTGCAGGAAGCCCCCGAGAAGGAGGGCGACCCACCCCAGGTCGGGGGCGGCCAAGAGGGGGGCGTCCAAGAGTGGGGGGTGCAAATCATCCCAGACCCCCTCGAGTTATGAAAAAATCACGACGGCAGGTTTTTCATTATTTTTGCCCTTTGGGGGCCCTTACCGGCCCTCGGGACCGTCAAAAAACGACTCAGGACGAAAAACCGGTCCCGGGGAATGGGTCGAGACCTCGGGGGGCCGACGTCATGAAAAAATCATGACGTCGGGGGTCTGGGATGGCTGGCGGCATGTGCGCGGCCCCAGGGGGGGGGGCCAGGGACACAGTGAGACGAGAAGAGGCGCCGCGAAATCTGGGGAGACATCATGGCCCACGCCACGATCTCCCCCCCCCTCCCTCCCCAGTCAGCACCACCACCCCTCTCTGCCGCCCCCGACCGGGGGAGGGCCGCCGAGGCCCCGCGCCAGGCCCTCCTCCGACATCTCGAGGGAGGGAGGCCCGGACTCCGGATCCGCCCTACCTTTGGGGAAATTCGCAAGTGGGTCTTGGAATCCCACCAGCCCTTTGGGCGTGAGTGGTTCAGAGAGCTCTCTCTGTTCTCAACCCCCCTTCTTCCCCTTCGGGGAGGGGTTTACCCCTCCCCCTACCCCCTCCCCCTGGGCCTGGAGAGGGCGTCCCGCGGGTCGTTGGAGGGGTCTTCGTAAGTGGGTCTTGGAATTTCCGCCTTACTTTTCGAGCCCCGCCGATGCCAATCTCCGCCCTGCTTTTCTGCTGCTGTTTCTGTGGATATCCGCCCTATTTTATGTTGGGTGCAGCAGTTTCCGCCCCACTTTTTCGGCCTCTCATAGGTGGATCTCCGACGCCATTTTAAGTTGGAAAAAAAGCCAAAGTAGGGCGGATCCGGAGTCAGGGGGGTGCCCCCCGCTCCCCGTGCCCCCGGCCCGGCCCGCGGCGTCCTGGACCACGGCGCCGCGCCGCGCGGCGCCCGCGGCGGCGGCGGCGGGGGCCATGGCGGGCGCCAGGGCGAGGATGTCGAGCGCCACGCCCTGGCGGGCGGCGGGCGCAGCGGGACAGCGGGCGGCGGAGGAGGACAGCGAGGCCGCCGGCGGGCGCCCGAAGGCCCGATCGGGGGGGGGGAAGGCTCGTCTGCGCCCCGGTGCCGCGGGCCGAAGCCTCTCGGCACGGCGGCTCCCCTGCCCCCCCCGCCTCCTCCTCCTCCTCCTCCTCCTCCTCCTCCTCCTCCTCCTCCTCCTCCCCTCCTCCTCTCTCCTCCTCCTGCTCCTGCTCCTCCTCCTCCTCCTCCTCCTCCTCCTCCTCCTCCTCCTCCTCCTCCTCCTCCTCCTCCTCTTCCTCTCCCCTGCCCCCCCCCCCCGCCTCCTGCCGGAGAGGCAGGAGGCCCAGACCCCCGACGGCATGATGTTTTCATGGCGTCGACCCCCCGAGGGCTCGACCCATTCCCTGGGACCGGTTGTTCGTCCTGAGTCGTGTTTTCACGGTCCCGGGGGCTGGTGAGGGCCCCCAGAGGCCAAAAATAATGAAAGACCTCCCGCCGTGATTTTTTCCTAACTCGAGGGGGTCTGGGGGGGGGGAGCCCTCCTCCTGCCCCCTGCTCCCCGTCTCCCCCCTCCCCTTCCCCCCCGCCGGCCGGAGAGGCGGGAGGGGGGGAGCCCGCGGCGCCGAGAGAGGGTGCGGCAGGTGCCCGGGCCCGCGTGGGAGCAGGAGAGGGGCACCGTCTGCAGGGGCAGGCCAGCGCAGCTCACCCAAGAGAGCTCCTCCCTCCTCCTCCTCCTCCTCCTCCTCCTCCTCCTCCTCCTCCTCCTCCACAAACGAGAGGTCCAGGCCGTCAGGGACTTTTTGCCGTGAAGGCATCCATCTCATTCGATGCTGTGTCTGTTGGCTCGCGCCCGTGCCGTTCGCACCACGGGCCGATATCGAAGAAGCAGGGATCGCGACGGGGGAGGGGGAGGGGGAGGGGGAGGGGGAGGGGGGGGGGAGGATGAGGATGGGATGGGGATGAGGATGAGATGATGAGGATGATGAGGATGGATGAGGGATGATTGATGATGATGATGATGATGATGATGATGTGATGATGATGATTGATGATGATGAGGAGGAGGAGGAGAGGAGGAGGAGGAGGAGGAGGAGGGACTTTTTTGCCGCGAAGACATCCATCTCATTCGATGCTGCGTCTGTTGGCGGCTCGCGCCCGTGCCGTTCGCAAAACGGGCCGATCGGAGAAACAGAGATCGCGACGGGGGAGGGAAGGGGGAGGAGGAGGAGGAGGAGGAGGAGGAGGGAGGAGGAGGAGGAAGGAGGAACGAGGACAAGGACGAGAGCGAGGAGGAGGAGGAGGAGGAGGAGGAGGAGGAGGAGGAGGAGGAGGGAAAGGACACCACAAGCGCGGCAAGGTGGCCGCACCTTGGTGGCCGCGGCAAGATGGCCGAAGTAGGTCCGCACGTAGGTGGCCTACAGCTCGTCGGATAGTAACTCTTCGACGCTCTGACGATGGGCCACCAGCACCAGGGGCCAGCGATACCCCCAAGAGGCCCCTCGGGGCCCCCAAGGCGCCGCCGAGGAGCCCCAAGAGACTCCCAAGAGGCCCCCCAGAGGCCCTCAAGAGGGCTCCAGGGCCGGCGGAACGAGCGAGGCGATTCAGTAACTCTTCGACGCTCTGACGGTGGGCCACCAGCACCAGGGGCCGGCGATAGAGCGCACGCACGAAAGGAAATGCCAAAGGTGGGCAGCTTGGGCACGACCCCCACGACATATTCCAAGTGGCAAGCCTCGAGCGGGATACTCAAGTGCTTCCCGATGGCGCGCCACATTGGATTTGGAAAGGGTGACAGGAGAGTGAACTAGGGTCCGCACAGGAAGAAGTTACAGCTGTCCAATCACGGCGCTGACCCGACGGAGGAGGAAGAGGAGGAACCTTCCAGGTTTCCAGCACGACAGCCAGCGCCGCCTTGACGCGACGGCAAAAGCTTGAAGATTGGCAGAGCTCTCGGATCAGCACCGTCTGGAAGGTGTCTCAACAACTACGTCCGAGGGAGGTGGACGTGCCGCGGCCGGGGAACACGCACTCCGCGGGCGCCGCGGCAGGGCGCCACGCACGCCGACCCCTGCCCCGCACCACCGCGACGGGGTGGCTGCCCCGGGCGCCGTGCAGCCCCCCGCTTGGCTTTGGCCTCCACCCAGTGGAATCGCCCCATGCCCGGTTTAGGGTTTAGGGTTTTAGGGTTTTAGGGTTTAGGGTTTAGGGTTTAGGGTTTAGGGTTTTAGCTCGCAACACGTCGCCGCGTCCCTACCGCGACCCGGTCGCCGTAGCCGCAGCACCCTCGAGCATGGCCTTTGCCGGGCGGCCACGAGAGCACCAGAGCTCCCCGCTGCGGTGGGCCACACAGCCCACGCCGTGAAGCAAGGCGCACGACCCTGGGGGGACCAAAAGTGGCACAAACAGAAAAACTCGGAGGTCCGCGCGGATTTCTCGGATCCGCGCTGGACCCCCCTCCCTGGCGCGCGGAGCGCGCCAGGGGCGGCGCCGGAGGCGCCGCCAGGGGGCCCCGGCGCCGCTCCGAGAAATCCGCGCGGACCTCCGAGTTCTTATGTTTCTGTCATTGCTCGTTCCCCCAACGTCGTGAAGCAAGGCGCACGACCCAGCCCCCAGGCACGGCAGGCGCCGAAGGGTGGCGGCCCAGGCGTGCTCCGCGGCCCCACCCCAGACCCCCGACGTCATGATTTTTTCATGACGTCGACCCCCCGAGGTCTCGACCCATTCCCCGGGACCGGTTCTTCGTCCTGAGTCGTTTTCTGACGCTCCCGAGGGCCGGCAAGGGCCCCCAGAGGCCAAAAATGGTGAAAAACCTCCCGTCGTGATTTTTTCATAACTCGAGGGGCTCTGGGCTCAGAGGAGGCTGCTGAGAGGCCTGCAAGGGGCCACACCGCGCCCGGCGCGGTGTGGCCCCCGCGCGCTCCGCGCGGTGCGTCTCGCGCCGCCCGCCGCGGCCCAGGGGCCAGGCCGCGCGCCAACACCAGATAGCACGCCAGAGCACCTCCTCCTCCTCCTCCTCCTCCTCCTCCACCTCCTCCTCCTCCCCCTCCTCCACCTCCTCCTCCTCGTCCCTCCTCCTCCTCCTCCTCCTCTCCTCCTCCTCTCCTCCTCGTCCTCCTCCGCCTCCTCCTCCCCCTCCTCATCCTTCTGGCGCGTCGCCGAAGATCGCCACGCGGTTTAGTCGCCCGCGCGTGCTACGCGGAGACGCCCCAACCCAACCCGACGACACGAACTTGACCCGAATTTCGGGTTGGGGGGGGGGGGTACGGGGCCCACGTGTTTTTTCACATGTTCCCCGACCCCCCCCCTGCTGGAAAGAGAGGGCAAGTTGAGGCCTTCGGGTTGGGTTGGGATGGCTTGGTGAGTGGTGACGCATGGGATACCCGCCAGCGCGCCAGCGCCGTCGCATCCACGGCAGCGCGCCATTGGGATTCCAGCCGCTCCCAGCCAGAGGTTGCGCCGCACCTGCTGCGACGCCTCGCGCCGCCACCGCCGCGCTTCTCTGCGTGAGATGCCTCCACATCAGCGCCCGAGAGGAAACCCGCACGCTGCAAGCCGCGTAACGCATCTGACAGCGCAACAGTGATGCCAGCGCGCTGCCAGCAGCCACCATTGCACAACAACAATGGCCGCTGTGAAACAGATTCGGGCCAATTCCAGATCCAAACCAACACGCCCTGAGTGAAGGCGTCAGCGAAAGACAGCACGATCAGCGGACAGCATTAAACGCAACAGCATGCATGCATAAACAAACCAGCGCGCTGTGCAACAATATGTGTGTGTTGTGTGGCATTCTCCAATGCACAATGAAGAAACAGATGACCACCCCCGCACACAGACGGGATGCCAAGGGGCAGTCCGTGGCTCTAAGTCTCAGCACGCTTCTTAAACACACGTCAGCACATCTGTATACATACACACATAGGTATATATCCAACCATAGGTATCCACAGGCATACATGCATACATGCATATATACATACGTACGTACATACATACATTCATACCTACCTACCTACATACGTACCTACATACGTACCTACGTACATACGTACATACATACATACGTGCATACTTACATACGTACATACGTGCATACATACATACGTACATCCATCCATCCATCCATCCATCCATCCATCCATCCATCCATCCATACATACATACATACATACATACATACATGCATACAATCATACATACATACATACATTCATCCGTTCATCTATTGAAAAATTACCGATACACGGCACATGCTCACAACAACGCATCCCCCTTGCTTCGGGTGGTAGTGGTAACAGGGGCCTCCCCCCAGGCCACCTCCCACGGCTCCAGGGCAGGGTCCGTGCTGGGCCGGTCATCCGAGATCTGCCGACGGTCCAAGACAAGTCTGCGCGTCCAGATGTGTCCCAGGAGCGCCCTGAAGGGCCTCCAGAGATCTACAGGAGGCCCAAGACGACCCCGAGGCTTCCCCAGATGGCCCCAAGATCCTCCCCAGACGGTCCGACGACCCCCTGAGGGCCTTTCCGACGGACAATCAGCTCAACACCTTGTAAGGTGTTGGGCCAGAGAAGGCGAAGAAGGAGGATGGGGAGGGTAGCGGAACGAGCTTGCGAAACGCAGCCATGCCAGGAGAATGCCAACAGCGGGCGGGTCGGGGAGGGGAGGAGGACCAGGAGGATCAGCAGGCCAAGCAGGAGGCAGAACACGAGGGGAAGGACGAGGAGTACAAGGACGAGGGAGAGAACGAAAATAATGAGCGGCAGGGGTATACCACAGCGTCTTACGGTCGGGAAGTCCCACCAGCCCTTTAGGGCGTAGGTGGTCTAGGGAGTTTCCTCTGCCAACCCCCTTCTTCCCCTTCGGGGAGGGGTTTACCCCTCCCCTTACCCCTCCCCACTGACCTGGACGGGGCCGGTCGCGAGGTGTCAGAGCGTCCAAGATGGCCCAAGACAGCTCCAAGAGCGAACAGGCGAGAAAACACAAACATTGATTTTACCATTGATTTTACCTAGGTTTTGGAAGGATTTTGGCATCTTGGGGGGGCCCAAGAGGCGACGCGAGGCACTCTGGAGGGGCGGGGCTAATAAGCAACCCCCCCTTCTTTGATAGATCTCCTCCAAGATGGCCCAAAGAGCGCCCCGAAGGCTCCCAAGAGCGCCCCAAGAGCGCCCCAAGAGGGCCCCAAGAGACCCCAAGAGGCCCCCAAGAAGCCTCCAAGAGGCTGCCAAGAGACCCCCAAGAGGCCCCAAGAGAGTCCAAGATGGCCCAAGACGGCTCCAAGAGCGAAAAGGCGAGAAAACAGAAAACATTGATTTTATCTAGGTTTTGGAAGGATTTTGGCCTCTTGGGGGGCCCAAGAGGCGACTCGAGGCACTCTAGAGGGGCAACGCTAATTGGGGACCCCCTCTTCTCTGATCGATCTCCTGCAAGATGGCCCCAAGAGCGCCCCGAAGGCTCCCAAGAGCGCCCCAAGAGCGCCCCGAGAGCGCCCCAAGAGGCCCCAAGAGGCGCCCAAGAGGCCTCCAAAAGGCCCCCAAGAGACCCCCAAGAGGCCCAAGAGGCTCCCAAGACGGGTCCAAGAGCGAAAAGGCGAGAAAACAAAAAACAGTGATTTTACCTAGGTTTTGGAAGGATTTTGGCCTCTTGGGGGGGCCCAAGAGGCGACGCGAGGCACTCTAGAGGGGCAGCGCTAATTGGGGACCCCCCCTTCTTTGATAGATCTCCTCCAAGATGGCCCCAAGAGCGCCTCGAAGGCTCCCAAGAGCGCCCCAAGAGCGCCCCAAGAGAGGCCCCAAGAGGCCCCAAGAGGCCCCCAAGAGGCCTCCAAGAGGCCCCCAAGAGACCCCCAAGAGGCCACAAGAGGCTCCCCGAGATACGCAAGAGGCCCCGGGGACCGCCAAGAGGCCCCAAGGACGGCCCAAGAGGCCCCCAAGCTCGCAATTGTCCTCCTCCTCCTCCTCCTCCTCCTCCTCTTTTTCTTCCTCCTCCCTCCTCCCCCTCCCCCTCCTCCTCCTCCTCCTCCTCCTCCTTCTCCTTTTCCTCCTTCTCGTCCTCCTCGTCCTCGCAGTCCTCCATCTCCTCCTCCTTCTATTCCTCCTCCTCCTCCTCCTGCTCCTCCTCCTGCTCCTCCTCTTCCTCCTCCTACTCCGACGACGACGGCTCCTCCTACATCCTCCCCCTCTTGGGGTATATGGCGGCTCACCCCGCCCTTTGCTCTTCTGCATGCTCCCCCGCTTCCCTCATAACCTCCACTCCCCTGGGACTCATTTCTGGACGGGCTGGTGGGGATACGCGAAGCGTCTAGAATTTTGCTCGGCGTGTCGCGGCGGCGGCCCCAGAGACATGCTATGCCATGCGAGCGGATACTTAGCGTGTCGCTCCGCTCCGCAGGGCAGGAAGCTCGGAAAGGCTCGGGACGTTGACGTTGACGCCTCGGGCCCAGGGAGTGGAAGCCGCATCGCGCCGAAGCGTGGTGGGCCAGGAGCGGCGGAGCGACTGCGGACCGGAGGTTCCCGACCGTAAGCAACGACGCATAAGCAATCACGCAAGATAAGTACTTCAACCGCCGGGCTGGACTGACAACTCACCAAACGATGCCTCACCCTCCGGCTTGGAAGATCGTGACCAGCCGCGCTTGCTCAGGGGCGTCTGGCCCGTCCTGCATCCGGGCACCACCTGCGGGAGGCGGATGAGGACCAGCAGCGCCAGCAGCGCCATCAGCAGCACGGGAGGGAGGCGAAGGGGGCGGGCGCGGGCGCGGGAGCGGAAGGAGGAGGATGAGGGGGAGAAGCAGCAGGAAGAGGAGGAGGAGGAGCAGGAGGATGAGGAGGAGGAGGAGGAGGAGGAGGAGGAGGAGGAGGAGGAGGAGGAGGAGGAGGAGGAGAGGAGGAGGAGGAGGAGGAGGAGGAGGAGAGGAGGAGAAGGCGTGGGAGGAACTGGCAGTGACACCGTCGGGGCCTCCTGTCCTGCTGGCAGTGGCACCTGCAACATCACGGTGGGCCTATATATGCAATGGCAACACCGCCGGGGGGCCCGTCGCGGGGAGGAACCGGAGGGGGGAGGGAGGCGGCGGAAGACGAGGGGCTGCTTAGCAGGAGGGCCGACGGGGCGCCCTGGCCCCCCTCCCGCGCCTCTGGGTACCGCATGCGGGGCGCTCCGGCCGGCGGAGGCGGCCCGCTGGAGCGCACCCACCTCGGTGAAGGCCCCCGCCCCCCCCCCACCGCGGCGTCCCTCCCGCGCCCACCCGCCGGCGCTGCCCGCCCCAAGAAGGGGGCGGGCGAGGGCACACCCAAAAAAGAGCACAGGAGGAGGGGAGGAGGAGGAGGAGGAGGAGGAGGAGGAGGGAGGAGGAGGAGGAGGAGGAGGAGGAGAGGAGGTAGGGGGAGGAGGAGGAGGAGGAGGAGGAGGAGGAGGCGGAGGAGGAGGAGGGAGGAGGGAGGAGGAGGAGGAGGAGGAGGAAGAGGGGGAGGAGGAGGGGGAGGAGGAGGAGTAGGAGGAGGAGGAGGAGGGAGGAGGAGGAGGAGGAGGAGGTAATCTGGGAAACACCTGGCTGCGCTGGTCACAGGTGTGGCAGAAGGAAGCCCGACCCAGAACGGGATCGCTGGCGACCGCCCACAGCTGCCTCCTCGTCCCCCTCCTCTCGGTCTTCGTCGCCTGCCTCTTGGCCTTCCGACCCTGCCGAGGAACCGCCCGCGTTCCCCGTGCCAGGACCAGACAACGCCGACGCCGAGGCAGCCAGGGCAGTGGGCTTGGAGGCCTCCGCCACGGCCGCTGCTGAGGCCCTTTCGACGCCACCACCAAATCCTCGTCCTTTGCTTCCTCCTCCTCCTCCTCCTCCTCCTCCTCCTCCTCCTCCTCCTCCTCCTCCTCTCGAGCTTTCGTCTGCCCAGCTCGAGCACGCGCGCCTACACAGAGCGGAAACGACAGAACGGCGACGACGCCAGATTGCTCCATGGAATCAGACGGCCGCTACGGGGCCCGATGATCGATATGTCGCTTCCCTCTCATATTATCCAGAGCACGCGCGCAAGCTGTACTGATAATTTGCACGCCCAGATACGGTTGAGCACGACCGAGGCCCATCAGCCTGCGTCCGACAGAACCCCCTCCCTCCCTCGCGCGCAGCCGCAACCCGCCCCGCCGAAGTCGCCGGCTACTATTCCCGCCCTGCCCCGCTCGGCCTTCGTTCGCGTCGCCGCTCGCGTGGCTCCGCCTCCACCCCAGACCCCCGACGTCATGTTTTTTTCATGACGTCGACCCCCCGAGGTCTCGACCCATTCCCCGGGACCGGTTTTCCGTCCTGAGTCGTTGTTTGACGGTCCCGAGGGCCGGTGAGGGCCCCCAAAGGCCAAACATCATTTTTTATTTTTACATTTTTTATATTT
>CAUYUJ010007958.1:437500-509804 GCA_963575745.1 Prorocentrum cordatum | reverse complement strand
TCAGCAATCCTGGGATCGCTCAGGTGCCGTCCGCTCGCGCAGAGCGGCATGGTGCTGTGCATCTTGGGTCGCGGTGTGCCGTCGGCCGCTGCGCCGGCGCACCGTGCGCTCAGTTGCGGGACCAAGCAACCCTGTGACGCTCAGGTGCCGTCCGCTCGCGCAGAGCGGCATGGAGGTTTACATCTGGGGTCGCGGTGTGCGGTCGGCCGCTGCGCCGGCGCACCGTGCGCTCAGTTGCGGGACCAAGGAACCCTGTGACGCTCAGGTGCTGTTCGCTCGCGCAGTGCGGCACGGAGCTGTGCATCTTGGGTCGCGGTGTGCGGTCGGCCGCTGCGCCGGCGCACCGTGCGCTCAGTTGCGGGACCAAGCAACCCTGTGACGCTCAGGTGCTGTCCGCTTGCGCAGAGCGGCACGGAGCTGTGCATCTTGGTTCGCGGTGTGCGGTCGCCCGTCGCGCTGTCGCACCGTGCGCTCAGTTGCGCGACCAAGCAACCCTGTAACGCTCAGGTGCCGTCCGCTCGCGCAGAGCGGGATGGAGCATCTTGGGTCGCGGTGCGTGGTCGGCCGCTGCGCCGGCGCACTGTGCGCTCAGTTTTTCGCAACCGAGCAGTGCGCTCGCGCAGAGCGGCTCGGAGCTGATATTCTGATGTGCTTTCTGAGTTTCTGTTGTCTTGCTATTTTGTTCTCGTTTTTCCTTGCTTGTTGTTTTCCTCGCGCGCGGGCTTGGGTTGGTTTGGGCTGCATTTCTCGCGGTTAATTCGGCTTTTGGGCCGCTCTGTCCCTGGGTGTCTGCGCCAACGCCGCGTGGCTTCTGCCAGCTCTAGGACCGCGCGCTCTTCGTCTGAGCAGCGCGGAGCTCTCGACGCAGGCTCCTGGCGCGCAGCCGGCGGCCGCTCTCTTGTCTGGGGGCATGCGCCCACCTTCCGTCAAAACAACTCAGGTGCCGCGCGTTCTTGCGCTCTTCTTCAGAGGCGCGCGGATGTTTCGACGCAGCAGGCTCATGGCACCCAGTGGGCGGCCGCTCCCTGCTTGGGAGTCTGGGCTCACGCCGCGTTCCATGTACCAGGCAACCCTGTTACGCTCAGGTGCTGCGCGCCGCGTGGGGCTTTCGACGCAGGCTAGCAGTGCACAGGCAGTCGTTCATCCCCCAAGGTTGCACGTTCACACCCCAAGGCGCTGCACCCAGAATTGCATCCTCAGGTCGTTCCCCAGCGCCCACCGCCCAGGCTCACAGTCGCGGTGTCAACGTCGCCTTTCTGGCGCTGACGCGCTCATATTCGGATTCATGCAATGCAGCCCTCTCGCGAGTGCAGCGTTTGGCTTATCACCCTGCGCTCACTCAGGTTGTGGCAGCGCGTCATTCTGCACCCCGCCTGCCTTGCGCAGTGCAGCGCCTGGCCACGGTTGCCAACCGCGTGCAGCGCTCCATTGGTGCTGCGCCGTGTGGCCCCTTCGCACCTCCTGCCTTGCGCAGGTGGCGCGTGCTGCTCCAGATAACAGCCCCGCGCGGCCGCCGTCCGTTGCACCTGCGCAGCCAGCAATGCATTTGGAGCACGGGGCCTGGGTTCTGCACCGGGTTTGCGTAGATATCGCCGGACATGTGTTGTTATCCCTAAAGCTTCCTTGCGAACGCTTGCGGAGGATGTTCGCAACACAGACTGGATCACGCAAATGAACGCTCATTGAGAATTACTGTCGAAGCAGCGAGAGCGGACCAGCATGGTGGCAGCGTTCCGAACCACTTTCCTTTGCACGAAGGACAGTCCCTGCGTACGCAGTTTGTCGAATGGTGGCCCCTGAGCGGTCTCAGCCCGCCTGCTAATAACTGCATCCACAAACTTTTCTTTATGCTCTTGTGGGGTAGGTGGCTCTCCCTTGCGGAGACGCTGCCGTGGCCTGTGGCAGATGCAGCACCCAAAAAAAAGCCACACTTCGTGGCATTGAAGTTTTCTCCTGCACGCTTCGCGTCTGCCAAGTCTGGAGAGAGAAGGTGCGAAGCGGAAAGCGGAGCTTCTGCGGAGGCTGTGCATTCGGGAAGCAAGGTTTTCGCGGGCCCCCTTCGTTCTCCATCTGCTTCGCTCCAGGCTGCTTGGTTGGTTGGCATTGGCTGATCAGGAGTGTCTTTGCATCGATTCTCTCCAGGCTGATCATTGCCTGTCCAAGAGTTAACTCTTGTTACTTTTCCATTGCCTTTGAATCAATCGATTCCTTGCGCGCAGGCCCAGGGGATGCCGCACGTCTCGCGGTCCCTCTGGTTGGGGTTCGGATCGTCCCCTCGCAGCTGAGATCCACGTCCTCTGTCGACGCAATCCCCGCGTTCTCTGTCTTGGGGCGCTCGGGCCAGATCTCGTCGCCCATTACTCAGCAATCCTGGGGCGCTCAGGCGCCGTCCGCTCGCGCAGAGCGGCATGGAGCTATGCATCTTGGGTCGCGGTGTGCGGTCGGCCGCTGCGCCGGCTCACCGTGCGCTCAGTTGCGGGGCCAAGCAACCCTGTGACGCTCAGGCGCCGTCCGCTCGCGCAGAGCGGCACGGAGCTGTGCATCTTGGGTCGCGGTGTCGGCCGCTGCGCCGGCGCACCGTGCGCTCAGTTGCGGGACCAAGCAACCCTGTGACGCTCAGGCGCCGTCCGCCCGCGCAGAGCGGCACGGAGCTGTGCATCTTGGGTCGCGGTGTGCGGTCGGCCGTCGCGCCGTCGCACCGTGCGCTCAGTTGCGCGAACAAGCAACCCTGTGACGCTCAGGTGCCGTCCGCTCGGGCAGAGCGGCATGGAGCTATGCATCTTGGGTCGCGGTGTGCGGTCGGCGTTTCCCGCGCCCCGCGCAAGGTGCCCGCTTCAGTTGGCGACCAAGCCAACCCTGTTTACCGCTCAGGTGGCCGTCGCTCGGGTGCCGGATGGAGCTATTGCCATTCGGGTCGCCTGTGGTGTTTCTGGTTTTGTAAAGCCCCTTGTTAGTAGAGTTGTGTTGTCGGCTGTGCCGGCGTCGCTTGCACCGCTCTTCAGTTGCGCAAAGTCCAGAGCAACAATTGACGCTCAGGCCGTCGGCTCGCGCAGAGCGGCTCGGAGCTGATATTCTGATGTGCGTTCTTAGTTTCTCTTGTCTTGTTATTTTGTTTTCGTTTTTCCTTGCTCAGTATTCTTCTCGCGCGCGGGCTTGGGTTGGTTTGGGCTGCATTTCTCGCGGTCCCCCCCGCCCTCCCCGCGTGGCGAACGTGCTGGCCGCAATCCGATTCCCTTCGGGGGGGTAGGTGGCTCTCCCTTGTTGCGGAGACGCTGCCGTGGCCTGTGGCAGACGCAGCACCCCCAAAAGAGCCACACTTGAAGTTTTTCTCCCATTGAAGTTTTTCTCCTGCACGCTTCGCGTCTGCCAAGTCTGGAGAGAGAAGGTGCGAAGCAGAAAGTGCGGCATCATCTTCCGCCCCCTGATTTTGGCAGTGCGGCGTCCCCGGCTCTGCCACCACCCGGCGCCTCGCTTGGCCCGGTTGCTGCAGTGCGGCATTCTTCGCCCCCTGCCTTGCGCAGTGCGGCGTGTCCCCTGCTGCCAACCTGCGCCTCTTTTGGCCTGGTTGCTGCGGTGCGGCATTATTTTCGCGCCCTGCCTTGCGCAGTGCGGTGTGCCCCCTGCTGCCAACCAACCTGCGCCTCGTTTGGCCCGGTTGCTGCAGTGCGGCATTTTTTTTTTAGCGTCCTGACCCGACCCCATTTGCCTTGGGGGAGCGGTCCAGCAACCCTGTGACGCTCAGGAGCCGCCCCCAGTCTTTTGGTGCGCGGTGCCAGCAACCCTGTGACGCTCAGGAGCCGCCCCCACTTGCACGTGGGAGCGCGGTCCAGCAACCCTGCGACGCGCAGGAACCGCCCCCATTTGCAGTGGCGAGCGCGGCCCCAACACCCTGCGCCCCCATTTGCACGCGGGAGCGCGGTCCTGCAACCCTGTGACGTGCAGGAGCCGCCCCCATTCGCACGTGCGAGCGCGGTCCAGCAACCCTGTGACGCTCAGGAGCCGCCCCCTGTCTGCTGGTGCGCGGTCTCAGCAACCCTGTGACGCTCAGGAGCCGCCCCCCATTTGCATTGGAAAGCGGTCCAGCAACCCTGTCACGCTCAGGAGCCGCCCCAGTTGCACCGGGGAGCGGTCCAGCAACCCTGTGACGCTCAGGAGCTGCCCCCATCTGCCGGTGCGCGGCCCAGCAATCCTGTGACGCTCAGGAGCCGCCCCCACTTGCACGTGGGAGTGCGGTCCAGCAACCCTGCGACGCACAGGAGCCGCCCCCATTTGCAGTGGCGAGCGCGGCCCCAGCAACCCTGCGACGCGCAGGGGCCGCCCCCATTGCACGTGGGAGCGCGGTCCAGAAACCCTGTGACGCGCAGGAGCCGCCCTCATTCGCACGTGCGAGGGCGGTCCAGCCACCCTGCGACGCTCAGGAGCCGCCTCCAGTCCCACACTGGAATGCGGTCCTAGCAGCCCTGTGACGTTCAGGAGCCGCTTCCAATCTGCTGGATTGCGGTCCCAGCAACCCTGTGACGCTCAGGAGCCGCCCCCATTTGCATTGGGGAGCGGTCCAGCACGCTCAGGAGCCGCCCCAGTTGCCCTGGGCAGCGGTCCAGCAACCCTGTGACGCTCAGGAGCCGCTTCCAGCCCCACATTGAATTGCGGTCGCAGCAGCCCTGTGACGCTCAGGAGCCGCCCCCAGTCTTCTGCTGGCGCGCGGTCCAGCAACCCTGTGATGCTCAGGCGGGTTCTAGCGGGGGATGCGCAGTGACCAAAAATACCTCCCGCCTTGTTCTGGTCCTGTGGCGGCGGAGGCAAGCCTGGAGGGGCGCTGGATTCGCGCCTCCCCATGACGCTCCCCGTCGGCCTGGGTGCTCCTCCCAGGCCACGGGGAGGGATAGGGAGCGGGTCGTTGCCACGGCCGGATCCTTGTCGCCACGGCCCCTCCAAGCCGACCCAAGTGCGCCCCCCCCGTCTCCCGTTGCAGGGGGCACTGGGAGGATTGCATTCGACACCGGCTGCACCCCTGCCCGCGTGAAACGCCGATGGGGAGCAGCGCTTGGTTTCGGCAGGAGGCGGAGGAGGAGTCCTCATCCCGCTAACCTTCCCTTCCGCAGAACGGTGGTCCTCGAGGGGCGGCATACGTCCTTCTAGCTTGCGCATGGTGAGGAATCACCGTTGTCGGAGAGAAAAGAGTTTCTACGTCCATTCACGCTCGCTGGACGCCGCCCCGCACAGATTCGCAATCGCGGCGGAGTTGGTCGGCCAGGCACCGCGCCCAGATTTGCATTCTGAGCTCGATTGTCATGCTTTTGGCGCCGCCGCGCGCAGAATTTCATTCCTAGTTTTTTTTTTTTTTTTTTTTTTTTTTTTTTTTTTTTTTTTTTTTTTTTTTTTTTTTTTTTTGCAAGTTTGGGCATGTGCTAGCCCAGAAATATTTTCTAAGCCCTTTCGCGTTTCTGGGCCGCCGCGAGCACCCAGAATTGAGCTTGAATGTGTGCTGACTCCACCGCGCCCAGAATTGCATTCTGAGCTCTATTTCACGTGTTTGGGCACGTGCGCGCCCAAACGTACAGTCTGCTTTATCTCGCATTTGCAGCGCCGCTGCGCCCAGACTTGCATTCTAAGCTCGTTTTCGCGTTTCCGGAGCCTCCACAACGAGATTCGCAATTGCGGCGAGTTGCTCATTCTGGCACCAGCGCGTGAGCTCGATTCTTTCGGCGCCTCTGCGCCCAGAAGTGCATTCTGAATTCGATTTCACGTGTTTGGGCCCCTGCTCTCCCACAATGCATTCTGAGCTCAATTTCGCGGTTCTGGCGCTGCAACGCCCAGATTCGCAAATAGGGCACGTTTCCCATCATTCTGGCGCCAGCGCGCCCAGAATTGCATTCTGAGCTCTATTTTCCGGTTTGGGCGCCTGCGCGCCCAGAATTGCATTCTGAGCTCGATTTCGCGTGCTTGGGCGCTTGCGCGCCCAGAATTGCATTCTGAGCTCTATTTTCCGGCATGGGCGCGTGCGCGCCCAGAACTGCATTCTGAGCTCGATTTCGCCTGCGGGCGCTTGCGCGCCCAGAATTGCAGTCTGAGCTTAATTCCGCGGTGTGGGCGCTAGCACGCGCTGATTCGCAATTGCGGCGCGACTTCGCCCGCTGATCTGGATTCTGAGCTCGTTTCCGCACGTTCGAGTCTCGCGCGCCCAGATTTACAATCGCGGTGCAGATTTGCCATTCTTTCCGCTTTACACCGCCATATTTGTCAGCCCCCATAAGCCGCAAGGGCCCCGGGGAAACCCAAGACAAGGGCACCCGGCCGGGAGGGACGCGAAGCGCAAGGAATGTACAGAACTCCTTCTGCCACGGATGTGGCTCTTTTGGGAGTGCTGCTTCTGCCGCAGGCCACGGCAGCGCCTCCAGAAGAGGAGAGCCACCTACCCCCCCGAAGGGAAGCGGATTGCGACCAGCACGTCACGCCACACAGGGAGGGAGGGCGGGACCGCGAGACGCGCGGCGCCGCCTCCCAGGCCTGCGCGCGTAGAAAGGAACGAATGAGATGGGGTGGCCGCGAAAACCACATTTCCCGAATGCACAGCCTCCTAAGAACCAACGCTTTCCGCTTTACACCGCCATATTTGTCAGCCCCCATAGGCCGCAAGGGCTCCGGGGAAACCCAAGACAAGGGCACCCGGCTGGGAGGGACGCGAAGCGTGAGGAATGTACAAAACTCCTTCTGCCACGGATGTGGCTCTTTTGGGAGTGCTGCTTCTGCTGCAGGCCACGGCAGCGCCTCCAGAAGAGGAGAGCCACCTACCCCCACGAGGCACACGTCCGGGAGGATGGCGCGAAGCGTGGACCGACGGGGACGCCAGCGCAGGATGCCAAGCCGTCTCAATGTTTTTCACTGCGCAGCACAAAGGAATCACATTGAACGCTGCCAGACCGGCAATGCATCTAAATTCGCCGGTCGGCTCCCAGACGGCTGTGCAACCGAGCACGCAGCACGGGCGGCGGCTTCCAGCAGGCGCTCTTTCCTAGCTGCTGCGGAAAACTTCGCGTAGAAGTTCCGCATCACATCGATGGAAAACCAGCCGCCCTGGCCCTGCACAAACTCTTCGGGCAGGGACGCTGCGTTCTTCCACCACTGCGCCCCGCCTTTCCGCAGGGAGTGGCTGCACACCTGTGCGTCGTTGAGGTGACGAGCGAGCATGCGCCGGAATGCGTCGGCGGAAACAGGCCTGAGATCGGCCACCCCTGTCACACAGAAGAAAAAACCCTCGACGTCCCCGCGCGTCTCGGCTCGTAGACGTAGCCAGCTCCGCAGCAACTTCGTCGGACACAGCGGTCACAAAGCCTGGATCTCGGGCACCCAGACGAGCAGACCTTCACCGAACGGATCGTTCTTCTGCCTCCTGATCCTGAACTGGAACGCTGTGTCTTGGTCCACCACGTCAGACACCGCGAGCGCCTGCAGCTCCGCAAAGCGGCGGATGCCGAAAAAAGCCAAACCTATCATGGCCGCATCCCTCACGCCAGCGACAGAAGTCTGTGCCAGGCGACTCCGCTGCACTGATGTGATCTCCAACAGCGAGAGCGCTCTTTTCGCTCGGCGGAGCGAATGATCAGCCAGCTTCTTAAGACCACGCCAGAAATGCCAGGCTCGGGGGGTCCACGCGGCCTCGAAGGACTGCAGCAAATCACGCTCGAGGTGCCAAGCCCTGACTGCAGCTTTGGCGGCGCACACTGAGCCCCACGGGCGCCAGAGAAACCCCGAGAAGAGCAAAAACAGCTTGACTTCGTTGTCGCAAGGCAGAAGCGCCATCTGGGTGGACGACTCCGCACCGCTCACCGCGCCGCGGAGCGTGTTGTCGTAGCGCGTCCTGGCGCTGTCCTCCAACGCCGCGTTGAAGCACGCGTGGATGTCCGCCGCTGCCTTCCGGCGTGCCTCCAGCGTGGCCGGCGCGCAGTCTTCGGACAGGAAGGGCAAGGTTGGGCGCGGGCCTTGGAGTCGCCGATCGCCCAACCGGTCGGGGGCCACGAGCGGGCCGCCCTGCGCCGCGCGGCTACTGGCCAAGAAAGCCAAAAGACCCTGAGAGCCGACAGCAGGCGCCTGCGGCGAACGCCCTGGCGGCGGGGCAGAATGTGGAGTGGGCCTCGCTGCAAGGGCACCACGTGGCCTCATCAAAGGGGCTGGCTCTTTCGGAACAGCGGGGACGGGGGCGACGCTGCTCTCAGCAAATCCCGTGGCATTCTTTCCGAAATCATTTCTGTGAACGTAAACCTCCATGTTTGAGCCGACGTGACTACGAAACAGAGGCTCAAGTAGCGTGGGCAGACACCACTGTCAGAAAGGCGAGCTTCGGCTAGCCGGGCCTGCGACATGAGCGGACACCCCATAGAGGCAAGAACAATTTTCATCGGCAAAGCGGGCTGGGCACGACACGCCGCGGCACCGCTGTCAGTGGCACACGTAATGGTGTTTCGCAAGCGATTGCGCGGACTGCGCAACGCAGTCCGAGGCCGCCTAGCAGCTACGCCCAGATACGCAACGAAAGCTGCTGAAAGCAGGAGACTGGGACCTGGCAACAGCTACGCCCAGGTACGCAACGGTAGCCGCTAGGGCCGGGGCCTGGTCTGGAAGACGGAAATCAATGCTTGCACTCCGCCACCCAGTGCAGGTTGGTGGTCCTGCCGGAGGCCGTGCACTTGGTGCACGGCAAGACGCACAGATTCTTCATCTCTCGGCACTGCTTCAGGGTGTGCTTGACCACGCCTTTTCTGGACATCAGACAGTTCTTGCAAGCGTGATCCCTCAGAACCACAGTCATGGCGCTGCGGCTGTCGTCCGCCTGGTACTGCTTGTCAATCCACGACTGGAGTTCGCCGGGAGGCGTCTTTTTCTGCGCGAGACCAACGAGTTCCTGGAGCAGGCGGTTCACCAGCTGCTTCCTGTCGCCACTTGGGTTTGGCGAGGCCGAGGCTGCCGGCCCATCGGAAGCGACGGAGAGCCTGGGAACCTTTGCCGGCGGTGGAGTGTCACACGTAGCTGCCTAAGTGCCCGAAGAAGCCGGCGCCTCACGCGAACGTGACACTGGCCCCCCGAATGCCGCCGCCGCCTCGCCCAGGATGATGTCCTGCGCAAAATCCCGGAGCAGCACCTCGTGCTCAAGGGTGGACGAAGCACTGGTCTTGGTCGTGCGCCGCTTGTATTGCTTGATCGTCTGGTAGATCGTGTCCATCAGCGCTGCCCTCTGGGCGGCAGCTTTCTCAGGGCCATTCTTCTTGGCCGACTGCACGACAGTGCAGCGGCGTTCGATCAGGTTGATCAGCACGAGCAACGAACGGGCTAGCGCCTTCACGTTCTCGAGAGGCGAATCGGATTTCTCCAGGAGGAAATTCTTGAGCTTGTCCCAGGAGCCGCCGTGGGTGCTCAGGCACAGCTTCTTCCAAGAGACCTTCGCCGCATAACGTGCCGTTGTAGCCCGCTTCAACTCCTGAAGCTCCAAATTCGCGGGATTGCTTGCTGAAAGGGCCATGATGTTGGCAAGGACCGGGTTGTGCTCCACCGCCTGCATGGTCCACGAAACCTGGTCCGAGTCGACAACCAGATCGCGCCAGGCGGCAGCCCACTCTGCGACTGTAAGCAGGCGCAGTTTGGCCCTGCAGGGGAAGGTTTCGTCAGCGCGCCGGTCGTACTCGGACTGGATCAGCTGGTAAACCTCGGAATCCTTGTCCTTCAGAGCAGCGGCCATGCAGGCGCAGGCGTGCGTGTTGACAGCGGCGGCAGCACCGGCGGCGATGGCCAGCTCGCCTGGCTGGCCCTGCTCAAACGCCTTCCCGATCTCAGCCAAGATGGCTGAGTGGATCGCACCGGCGGGCTCCAGCGCGGCGGCGATGGCGGCCTGGACTGCGTCGGCCATGGCGACAGGCAGCGCCGGCGGGATACTGGGAAATGTCTCAGGCGAGGACGCCCGCGTGGAGTGCTATGGGTTGCTGGGAACCGATGCTGGAAACGCTGCGAGGACTGGCAGCGTTGGCATGACTGCCCGAATGCAGCGACATTCCCAGGGCAAGACCGACTAGAACATCAGCGTGACTGAAATGATTACCTGACAGCGTAGACTGATAGGTTTTAGGTTTCTAGTGGTCTCAAAAGAGCTCACAGATCACTCCACAGGGGGGTCTGGGCGGGTGCCGGACAGGGTGCCGCAGAACTCATTTTAAGCCAACAGTCACACACTTCGTGCTCTTCGACTTCCCAGAACTCCATTCCCGGGCCACATTCTGAATGCCCGGAGCCAACTGTAGGCCACTTCGTGCTCTTCGATTTCCCAAAACTCCATTCCCGGGCCACATTTTGAATGCCCGGAGCCAACTGTAGGCCACTTCGTGTCTTCGAGTTCCCAGAACTTCATTCCTGGGCATGATTTTGAATGCCCGGAGCCAACTGTAGGCCACTTCGTGGTGTTCGAGTTCCCAGAACTCCATTCCTGGGCATGATTTTGAATGCCCGAAACCAACTGTAGTCCACTTCGTGTTCTTCGAGTTCCCAGAACTCCATTCCCGGGTCACATTTTGATGCCCGGAGCCAACTGTAGGCAAACTTCGTGCTCTTCCGACTTCCCAGAACTCCCATTCCTGGACACACTTTCAGCAGGGGCAAGAGCATCGCCGAGGAAGAGTGACGAGCAAGAACCAGAGAACGAGGACTAAGCAGGAGCAGGACGAGGAGCAGGAGGAAGCGAAAAAAAAGGAACGAGCAAGGAGGATGTTAGGAGCTACCGAGCAGTGAGAGAGGAGGGGGAGGGGGGGGGGGGGGGGGGGGGGCAAGAAAAAACGGAACCAGGAAGCAGGATGATCGACCAGGAGAAGGATGGAGGATGAGTATTAGGGGAGGAGGAGGACTTACCAGGAATGAGGAGGATGATGGAGGAGGAGGAGGATGAGGAGGAGGAGGATGAAGAGGAGGAGGAGGAGGAGGAAGAAGAGGAGGAGGAGGAGGAGGCAGGAGGACGAGGATGAGGAGGAGGAGGGGGGGGGAGACACCAGAGGCGGAGAACGGGGACCACCATGCCAGAGGAGGAGGAGGAGGAGGAGGAGGAGGAGGAGGAGGAGGAGGAGGAGGAGAGAACACCACGAGGAGGAGGACGAGCAAGACGAGGAGGACGAGAACGAGGGCGACCAGGAGGAGAGGAGGAGGAGGAGGAGGAGGAGGGGAGGGGGAGGACTACCAGGAGGAGAGGAGGAGGAGGAGGAGGAGGAGGAGGAGAGGAGGAAGAGGAGGAGGAGACGAGGAGGAGGAGGAGGAGGAGGACGAGGAAGGAGGAGGGGGAAGGCAACCAGGAGGAGAGGAGAACGAGGACCACAGGAGGAGGAGGAGGCGAGGAGGAGGAGGGAGGAGGAGAGGAGCAGAGAGGGAGGAGGACGAGCAAGACGAGGAGAACGAGAACGAGGACGAGCAGGAGGAAGAGGAGGAGGAGGAGGAGGAGGAGGAGCAGGAGAAAAATGAGGAGGAGGAGGAGGAGGGAGGAGGAGCAGGAGAAAGAGGACGAGCAGGAGGAGCACGAGGACGAGCAGGAGGAGGAGGAGGAGGACGACGAGCAGGAGGGGAGGGCGGCCGGCTGCCCCGGCCAGGTCCTACACATGGCTGTTAGGTTGCTTTGCCGGGATAATTTTTCTAGCGCTTGCGCTTGCGCCGATTAGGCGCCCAGCTCTGAAGAAGCAAGTAAGGCAGGTCAGTTTTCGGACCGCTGCGGAAAGCAGAGCCCGAGTGAAATCTGAATAAATCGGAACCGGCAGGCCACGAGCGCACCCGATGCCAAAGCTGGAATAATTTCGGCCGGAACCATGGGGCCCCTGCGTCTTCTGGACAGAGAAGCACAATCTGAGGTGGATCGGAGCTCCGCAACGCCGAATTCAGAAACTCAAGCGTCGCTTTCAGCAGCTCTCTGGGCGGATGCGCCCAAATGATTTCACCGGACAGGGTGGCTTCGAAGGCGGACAGCTCAGGGGAACGCCAAGAAGGGGCTTTGGCTGTAAGACCCGCCCTGTCAGCAAACAAATCCAAGGTGAAAGACACGCCCGTGCGAGAGAGGATGTCGTGGAAAACCGAATCCTTCACACAAGCTGCGCGGAAAACGTCAGAATTCCACCGGGCGGAAAACTGTACATCGCGAGAGCCGAGGTCGGCCGCCCTGTTCGCCACGCCAGAGATGTGCGCAGCAAGGGCCCAGCAAGAGGCGCGGCGCTCTGCCGCCTCCAGCTTCACGGCAAGCCTTTCAAGAGTTGGAATAGCGCCATAACGCACATTGGTGTAGTGCACCGCGCACGTCTTGTCGGTCCGAAACAGCACGCGCCAGCCGCTAAGGTCCACCTCGTTGTCTTCCACGCACTTGACGATAACCCACAACTCCTTAAAGTTGATGTCAAGTTTGTCGCGCGGCACGCCTTCTTTTTCAGCCAGGTCGGGCGGCCACACACCAGAAACAGATCTGCCAGAATGGCAAAGATGGTAAGACCAACCTGTCTGACCAGAAGCGTCCGTTTCCACGATGCGAATGGAACCTTCTTTTGCCAAGTCGCTCCATCGCTCGTACTCCGGCGACTTGTGTCCCCAGTTGCTGAGTTGATCAGCGAAGTTGTGCAGGACGCGCCTTGGCGGAATGGCCAAAGCGTTCAATCCCCAAGTAAGGTTCTTGCGGCTGAGTTCCGTCAGATGCGCTGTAGGGTTTGCCTGGGGGCACTTACTCCAAAGAGAATATACCCCCCCCGCATTCAGATCCGACCAGATGGGGTGCAAGCGACGCCGCGCCTGTGGATATAACTCCCCGAGGTGGGATATCAAGCCGGCGGCAGAAGTGACGTCTTTGGCCCGAAGGTTGCGTTCATTGTCAAGCGCGAGGATATCAACAATGGCACGACATGTCTTGTCGCACTTGTCCTGTGACACGGTGACCACTTGGTCGATAGAATCGAAAATCCAGCCGATCCAACATTGACGCGTGCTGGGCTGCCGAATGCCAGTCGGCTTGCCGCTCACTGGAATCCCGACCTCGGCAAAGAAAGCAACAGCTGATTCCAAACGTGACCACGCCAATTCTTCTGACTCGCCCACGCCGAACAGATCGTCGACGAAATCGAGCAAGTCAACCCCCCGCGAAAGCCGGAGAAGACGAAGAAGTTCCTTCATGTTTGAATCGTTAAACCCAGGCGCTGGTGCAAGACCAAACGGGAGAAACTCGTAACGCCCATATTGCTGCAGGGCTGGACAGTAAAAACCCAGCAAATCTGCATCGTCTGGGTGGACACGCCAGTTGAAAAAAAAAACAATTTTGAAGGTCAATGACGAACATGTAGCTGCCGCGGCGAAGACGCGACACAGCCATGTCCAGCGTGCCGTAAGCGACCCCGACCTGGGGAAGCCGCTCGTTCACGCGGCCTCGCCGCAAGTCAAGAATCAAGCGTGCTCTCCAACGGTCAACCTCTGGCGCTGCGTCGTCGACGCCTTCCCGCGGCTTAAGCAGTAGACCGCACGGATTAACATTCAAGCGTGCGGGTATCCTCGTCCCTGGCGGGAACATGAGGACCTTACCAAGACGTTCCAGACGGCTCCACTCAACTATGGCCCAGGTATCGTGCTCTGTGAGGGATGGATGATTTGGCGTCTTTGTGGGCGCTGCTGCCGCGGCGCCCAGTGGCTGACCGTGGAGCCACTTGTTGAGGAAATCTGGAGTGGCGCCGAGCTGCTTCAGCTAGTCCAACTTCGGTGTGAGACCTCGGACGCCTTGCCACCATGACAGGTTGTCGTTGGTTTGGCGGACCTGTGTAAGTAGTTGCGAAAATCTGTCTGTCATTCAGCGTGGCGTGACCGAGCCAGCTGCACATTCGAGCCCAAATGGCTACGCACGATGGCGATGCCTGCAAAGCGATAGCGGCAGGGTTGCACCACCCTGGTAGCACAGAATCTGTGAACCTATTGAGCAAGTATACGATGAAGAACGATCCCTTCCACTCGCCATCAAGAGGGTCACCCAAGGGAGATGGAAGGGCACTGAATGATGGATGGTAGAGCGCCCGTTTTGGGCGATGCTTTTCCCTGGACGGTTCGCGGGAAGGCTTACGCACGTTCCCCGCTACTTGCAGCCCACGGGGGCGGTTTGCAGCTGATTAGAGCCAGCCTCGAGAAAATCATCCGACCTGGACGGCCGGCTCGCGAAATTCGAATCGAGAAAATCTCGCCGGATTCTGCATCAATTTTTAGCCTCCTGGGCCAGATTTCCACGAGCCGCACCAGAATTTCATTCTGAGTACGCTAGTGAAATGGCGTCAGCATGGACTTTAGACCACGTGCGCTGTTGGACGCAGGGTATCGGGGTCGGTCGGGGGCGGGCAAACGCACCCGCCCCCGTTGTGTGCAGGTGGGGGGTTAGCCAATGCCCCCCCATCAAGGACTAGCTTCTGCCGCCTGCACACATCCGACCCCGAAAACCCCAATTGGGCGGAGCACAACATTTGCAACGCCCAAATGGCACAAACTGCCATCCATCTTCCACGCACTGACAAATTCAGCGCTGAAATCTAGGCGCGTGCGCCGGAATGTGCGGATTCGCGTTCCATGTGCAATTCCTGTTGGCGCACCCCAGAAAGCCCAGATTAGAGCTGCAAATGGAATTCTGGGCGCCACTCTGCGGATCCATGCACAGACTGCGCATCCGAGGACGGTAGCGCCAGAATGCGCGACCTGCGCGTCGGAATGCGAATTTGGGCCCGCCAGGGGCCAGAGCCGGCGCAGTTGCGCTTTGAATGCAAGTCTGGGCCGGTCGCACTTTCCGAACGTGGCGTTCTGGGCGTGCTGACGCCAGAAAAATGGCAGACAGCCGACAGGCTGTTGCTTGGGAGCGCGCTGGCGCGCCGCCACGCCACGGAGCCGCCCAGGAGGCACACAGGCGCGACTCCTGCTAGAGAGCTACGGGCGCCGCTCCAGTCTGGGAGCACAGAGGAGCAGCTCCTTTCAGGGGCTTGGCCTGTCAGGGAGCACAGGAAGAAACTCAGGGTGCAACATTGAGTCGAGGGGAGCGAAAGAAGGGAGAGGGCAAGGTTGGGGAGCCTCCTTCTCCATCCTCCGCCCGCCAGCCGCGCGAACGTTAGCCAGCGCCCCCCCCGGCGCGGTGGGCGCTCGCAGGCGGCGTGCGGCAGCCAGGCTTGCGGGCGGCAACCAACGTCATCCATGCTCCCCCACCTCCGACCAGGGAGCAGGCGAGGGCGAGGAGAAGTTTGGGAGTTTTTGATTCCCGCGCCCAACTGGACCGAAAATTTGTGTGAACCGCGGCGTTGCGCACGCTCCGTTCGCTCAAACCGAGCGGGCGGCACCTGGGCGTTTCAACTCAAGATGGGAATCCTGCGCAACGTGCTGCCCGCAATGTGACCGAACCGGGCGACAGCGCCAATTTTTAATGCTCCGCGCCGTTCAGGATAGAATAGGCGGCACCTGAGCGTCACAGGGTTGCCACCGTGGACGGCGCACGCTGGTGCACCTGAAAAGGACTTTGGTTGTCTGCGCGACCCCGAACAAGGCGCGAGCCAGCGCAACAGCTGATGGGGTCGCCCACGGAAACAAGCATCCGCGCCTCGAGTAGCGAAACCAGATGAGCATTTTCGCTACCCGCCGGCTCCGCACCATCCCGAAGGGAATGGGCGGCACCTGAGCGTCACAGGGTTGCTGATGGCTACGAGACGGGCAGGTACGAAACCTGAAACGGAATTTGGCAAGGCGCGAGACGGCACAACCGCGATGGGGATGGCCGCCTGTCGACAAGCACCCGCGCGTAGGAATCCAGAAGAGGATTTCCGCTACCCGTCCGCTCCGCGCCATCCCGAAAGGAATGAGCGGCACCTGAGCGTCGCAGGGTTGCTAATCGCCCGGCGGCGCGCTGGCGCGAATCCTGAGGAAGAGGCTGGCGTCGCCGCGAAGAAGGTGCGGCTGTCGTCGGTTTCGTCGTACGCGGAATGACATCCGCGCCCCTGAGTAGCGAAACCAGATGAGGATTTTCGCTACCCACCAGCTCCGCAACATCCCGACGGGAATGAGCGGCACCTGAGCGTCACAGGGTTGCTGTCGGCTACGAGTCTCGTAGGTACGAATCCTGAAAAGGAGTTCGGCAAGGCGCGAGACGGCACAACCGCGATAGGGTTGGCCGCCTGCCGACACGTGAGATCGGCACCTGCGCATAGCGAATCCAGAAAAGGATTTGCGCTACCCGCCCGCTCCGCGTCTCCCGAAAGGAATGAGCTGCTGCACCTGAGCGTCACAGGGTTGCGAATCGGCACGGGGCGTGCGCCACGAATCCTGATGAGGAAGCTGGCGTCAGCCGCGAAGCCAGCGTAGAGTTGGTCGCCCCCGGAAACCAACACCTGCGCCCCCGAGTAGCGAACCCAGATGAGGATTTTCGCCACCCGCTTGCTCCGCATTATCCCGAAGGGAATGAGCGGCACCTGAGCGTCACAGGGTTGCTGAACGTCACGAGCATGCTGGCGGGAATCCGACGCGGAATCCGACCAACGAAGTCGGTGTCGCTGATGGGTTTGGCCGCCCGCGGAAATGGGAGATCCGCGCCCCCGAGTAGCATCTGCGTTGCCCGCCAGCTCCGCGCCCTCCTGAAATGGAAGGGCGGCACCTGAGCGTCACAGGGTTGCTAGTAGTGCTGAAGCGAGCTTGCACCAATCCCGAAGTGGAGTCCGACAAGCCCGACGACGGGTGGCTGAACGACGGGGCGTTTTCGCGTGGACGGCGATGGTTTGCAGGCGCCGATCTGGGCGATCCGCGCTTGCACAACCACGAAACAACAGGGGCGTTCCCCCCCCCAGCTCCGCGTCAACCTGAACAGGAAGAGCGGCACCTGAGGGTTGCTCAACGACGGGCGCCCTGGCGCGAAAAGTGGATCCGCATGGGCAGCCTGATTGAAGTTGCTCCGCGCGAATCGGCTGTGGACAGGCGGCCCTGAGGGTCACAGGGTTGCAGAAATTTCCCGCTCGATAGAAGACAGGAGCAGCGTCGACGGAGGACGCAGATCTCGGCTGCGTGGGGACGATCAACCCCCAACCAGAAGAGGACCGCGAGACGCGCGGCGCCGCCTCCCAGGCCTGCGCGCGTAGAAAGGAACGAATGAGATGGGGTGGCCGCGAAAACCACATTTCCTGAATGCACAGCCTCGTAAGAAAAAACGCAACGCTGGGCATCCAGAGTTGCATTCTGCGCGACATTTGGTCCCTGGCGCTGGCGCTCTCGCCTGGCGTTGCCACGCTATTTCGCACTCGAGCGCGCAGCTACCCGAATTGCTTTCTTGGGCCGACGCGCGCTGCAGGGTCCACGCACAAGACCCGGTCAGCTTGCACTGGGCACCTTGGGCACTCGGGGTCGGATGTGTGCAGGCGGCAGAAGCTAGTCCTTGATGGGGGGGCATTGGCTAACCCCCCACCTGCGCACAACGGGGGCAGGGGTGCTCGTGCAGCACGCCTGTCCTCGACCGAACCCCGGGGGGCCCGCGTCCCAAACGGCACGTAATCGGCATATCCATGCTGACGCCTTTTCACCAGAGAACTCAAAAACAAATTCTGGTGTGGCTCGTGAAATTTGAGCTCCGGCCATTGAGAATTCAATCCACTGCGGACGGATCTGTTAGAGCAATTTTTCGGGCAACCCGGAAAATAGCAGTCCGACGATGGTCGGCCGAAGTAGCGTGGGATGAGCGGAAGCCCCCTCGCGTGCGGCCACTTGGCCAAAACAGGCCACGGTACGCTCAAAATAACTCTCTCCTTGCTCTAGCCCGTTGCTGGCTTCGCCGCTCACGCCTGTGAAATTCGCAATAGAAGTCCCAAAAGCATTGCATAGAAGGCCCATGCCCATTGCGGGACGCCAAGGCGCTGTCATCTCACAGTCGGTTTCGCTGGACTCGCCTTTGCACAGGTTGTCTGGCGGCAGCCCCGAAGTGACTGTGATGGCATTCTTCCGAGGCTGGCCGGTGCGCCAACGACCCCCAGACCTAGGTTGCTTGTAGTAGAGGCTTCCACTGTCAGCAGTCTGGCTCTGTAGACATTTGTGCCCAAGCAAGGCGGCATAATGGAAGACCGTCTCGAGAACCTGCGGTCTTTGATTCGCCAGACAAATGACACGATGGGCTGGTGGCAAGGCGTGCGCGGGTTGACTTTGCGTTTCGATTTCTTGAAACAGTGTGGCGCCGCTCCAGAGTTTTTACAAACGTGGCGGAATGGGATCAGTCTCGGTGCCGCTGCGGCTCCGCCAGCCAACATTCCCAATCACCCTTCAGTTGCCCATCGTAGCTCGTGGGCGACTGCCGAGTGGAGCCAGGCTAGAGGCACTGGGAAAGGTTCGGTTCTTCAGCTCAAAGCCGCCGGCTCTCCATGTCAACCCATGTGCCTTGCTGTTGAAACCAAGGGAAGGCGTGGACGCCAGTGCTGCGGAGCAAGAGCGCTTCAAAGCAAGGCTGATTTTGGACCTCAGACGGGGCAGAGTGAATGAGCGAATGCCTCAGGTGTCTGTATCATATGGCACAGTGGACCACGCAGTGTCCATGCTGCAGTCTGGTTCTTTCATGTTCGTCATCGATTTGCAGGATTGTTTTTTCAACTGGCGCGTGTCCACAGCTGATGCCAACCTCCTGGGTTTCTTTTGTCCTGCCAGGCAACTATACGGTCGATACGAATATCTTCCTTTCGGCCTTGCCCCGGCGCCCGGCCTCAATGTCCATGAAGGAATTGTTGCGCTTGTTGGGGATTACAGCGGGAAGGAAGCACCAAAGATGAAGCCTGGATGCGCCTCGAAAAATCAGTGCAATTTTTCCTGTCAGCTGGTGTGCCTGTTAGTGGGAAGCCCACTGGCGTTCGGCCCCCAAGCACGCGGCAGCGTTGGATCGGTTGGGTTTTCGATTCCGTTGAAGTGGTGGTGACAGTTGAGCAAGACAAGTGTGATAAGGTGCGCCTCTCAATTGCGCAGACTCTGTCGGCAGACGATGCCCGAACTCTTCGCGCGAAGGATCTGGCGACCACGGCGGGTTTGGCCAGCCACCTGGGCGAGATTTATCCACAAGCACGGCGGCGGTTGCATCCCATTTGGGCGGATATGAATGCAGCTGGTGTGTATGCGATGTGGGCACGGAGCCCTGTAGCGAACCCGCCTGTGCAGCTATCTGAACTCAGCAGGAAGAACCTTGCATGGGCCTTGCGATCGCTGGCGTCGCCGCCTGTTCGCTCTCTGCATTGCCACGCGGGTGCTCTGAGCAAGTGGGGCCACAAGTCTCCAGAGTTTTCTCGGTGGCAGGAATTGGCAGAAGCAGGCGCCATTCGAGTAATAGAGACAGACGCGTCTTCCCAACATGGCTGGTCATATCACATTTGCCACTTGGGAAAAGTAGTTTCAGGAACATGGCCGTCCGATTTCGCCACGTCACAAAACTTGTCACCCGGTGAAGATGAGATCAATTACAAAGAGCTCTGGGTTGTCGTAAAATGTTTGGAGGATTGCGGGGAAGAGTTAAGTGGCTGGCGCTTACTATTTCGAGTGGACAACACTTGCGCTGTTCATTACGTGAATGCGCGACACGGCAACATTCCCCGAATGGAGACCCTGGCCGAAACATTGAGAGCAGCAGAAAGACGGGCCTCCTGTTGGGCATTGGCGGTGCATTTGAAAGGCATCGCAAATAGAATTGCTGATTTGGGATCGCGAAATTCGGAATTTGCGTTTCAATGGAATTCCGATCAGTTCCAGCATGCTTCCATCAAGGATAGCATCTTTCGCGACATCCTCGCCAGGACAGGTGCCGAATTCTCCCTCGACCTTTTCGCGGACAGGGAAGGAATGACAGCCAGGGCCCCAACGTGGCGTTCGCCCGAGCGCACAGCATTCGAGGCGTGCTTGCTCAATGAAGTGGTGTGGGCTCATCCACCGCGCGCCTTGCTCCGGCTTGCGTTGGAATTCCTGAACGCCGCACTTGCACAGGAAAACCCGCCGAAGATCGTGCTGTTGTGCCCGGAAGATGTTGGGGCTCCGTGGTTCCGACCACTTTTCCTGCGGCATTGGCACCGTGTCCGGTCGTGGCCCAAAGGCTCAGATTCGTTCAGGATTCGTGAAGGCATGGCCTGGCGGTCTGGCCCAAAAACTGATGTTCCTTACCTTTTGCTGCAGAGCTGGCAGCCAAACAGACGCAAGCGCAAGCTCGGGCGAGCTTGAAAAAAAGGAAACATCATCGTCATCTGCTCTTCCTTTTCTTTCTTGTGTGTCCAGGTTGCCATTGCGGGTTCGCTGTGGTCTTGTCGAACATCTATTCTCGCAGCCGCGTCCAGCTCGCGAAGCGACTTGCCACAAACATCAGACCGTGCCCCTGTCTCGTGTTTCGCTTGCACTTACCAGGGATGGCGGAAGCAGCGATCCGGGCGGCACTCGAGCAGGGCGGCGCCATCCGCACCGCCATCGTCGAGGAGATCGCCAAAACCTTCCAGCCAGGGGAACCAGGCTTGCGTGCCATTGAGAAAGCAGCGGGAGAGGTCGTGCGCGACAAGGCCATTGAGGCAGTGACTGCGGTGTTGAAAGATCCTACGTCAGGTTTGTCGACGCTCATCAAGAACGAATACAACAGGCGCGCAGACACTGAGTTTCCGTACAGGGCGAAGCTCCGCGCACTTAGCATGGACGAGTGGGTGTCGGCCTGGCGCGATTTGGTCGTAGACCAGGACCAGGTATCGTGGACGCTCCAAGCCGTCGAGCAGAACAGTTCCCTGGCCACAATCCTGGCGCTGCAGGCGGCGCACCCCGAGAACGCCGACTTGCAGCAGCTTCGCCGCGCGTCTACAGCGCGCTATGCGGCAAAATTGTCATGGAAGCAGCTGTGCCTCCCCAGCCATGGCGGCTCGTGGGACAAGCTCAAGAACTTCCTTATGGAGAAGGCAGATTCACCATTGGACAATGTCAAGGCCCTGGCGCGATCGTTGCTGGTCTTGTTGAACCTCTTGGACCGCCGCTGCACTGTCGTGCAGTCCGCCAAGAAAACGGGGCCAGAGAAAGCTGCAGCGCAGAGGGAGCACCTCCTCGAGTTCATTCACCTGGCCATCAAGCAATACAAGCGGCGGACCACGAAAGCGAGTGCGTCTATCCCGCTTGAGCACGAGCTCTTGTTGCGCGACTTCGCCCAGGACCTCGTTTTGGCGGAGGCAGCGCTGGCGGCCAAGGGGCCCGGAAAAAGGCTGGGTGCGTCCGATGTGTCAGGGGCGCCGTCGGCGAAGGCACCTCGCTATGGCGAGGGGTCTGCGGGCGCCTCCCCCCAGGTTTCGGCGCGCTCCAGTGGTTCAGCCAACCAGGGCTTCACCACGAAGAAGGAACCCGGCGACAAGCCCGACCGCAAGGCCTTGTTGGACACGCTGCTGCGCGAGCTGGAGCACGTGGTCCGGACCGGCAGCACCAAGAAGATCCAGTCTTGGGTTGACAAGCGATACCTCGTGAGTGAGCAGCACAAGGGCACGATGACGTGCCTCTTCAGGGAGCACGTGCAAGAATTGCTTGTTCAGCGGCAAGGGCATCGTCAAACACACGCTGAAGCACTGCAAGGAACAGGGAAACGATTGCATGCTCCCGTGTTCTAAGTGCACGAAGGCGGGACGGACAAGCCATCTCCTGCACTGGATGTCGGAGTGCAAGAGCCATTCGATTTTCCATGGCGTTTAGCCGCCTGCTGCTGTTCCCGACGTGCAGGCCGCTTTTAAGACATCCTTGAAAAATGAAAAATAACAGGCCTCTATGGGGTGTCCGCCACGGCTGGTTTCAGAGGCTCCGAATTGGGTGGGCCTTCCGTCTTTCATGCGCCACATGTGTCTTCCCACTGCCGTTCCGTAGCCTCAAGACAATGGACGATTTCGTGCACAGAAATGATTTCAATTCGCCCCCTTCCAAAGCAGCGCGCGCTGGATCGCGGCGGCCGCCCCTTCCGCTGGAACCGGCAGCTGCGCGTGCTGGTGCTGGCGGAGATGGCGCTGTGTCGGCGGTGGCGGTCCCCTCGCAGGATGCAGCGGTTCCTGGGCGCTCGGGCATTGGAGTTGGGGTGCGGGAAGCCACGTCGTTCCTGAGCATGCTCGACATCAGCCGCGCTGCTTGGGCGTCTTCTGGTGCAGTTCCGCTGGACACGGCGCTGTGTCAGTCTCTTGTCGCCGACGGTGCTTCTGCGACCTCCGCAGGTAGCAGTGGCTCTCGGGGCAGCCCCGCCCGTGCGGCGGTACCTGTTGCAGAAGTTTCTAGCGGGTATCCCAGGCTGGCGGTGGCGGCCGCCGCGGACACGCCGAGTGCGATTCACGCAGACGGCCCTGGGGCTCGCAGCCTCGGTGCTCCCAGGGCTCCGCTTGCACTGGTTGCCGGCGAGAGTGCGCCGGTGCAGTTGGCCGCGCGTCGGAAGGCTGCCGCTGACATCGATCGCTGTTTGGCGGCGGCCTGGGAGCCGTCCACGCGCAGTCGCTACGACGCCACCTTGCGCAGCGTGGTGAGCACAGTCGAATCTGACGCTGCGTTGTCCTTGCTGCCCTGCGACACGGAGGAAAAGGTCATGGTGTTGTTCGCTGGGATGATCGGCCAGCCTTGGGGCACTGTGGGCGCAGCAAAAGCTGCCGTCAGGGCTTGGCATGTAGAGCGTGATTTACTTGCCGCTTTCGATTTGGCTTGGACTCCTCGAGCTTGGCATTTCTGGCGAGGTCTCAAAATGCTCGCTGACCATTCGCTGCGGCACGCCAAGCGGCCACTTTCGTTCGACGAGGCGTGTGTTGTGCAGCGTTGTCGCCTTGCCCAAGCCTCAGACGCTGGTTTGCGCGATGCTGCAATGGTTGCGACAGCGTTCTTCGGGATCCGGCGCTTTGCAGAAGTACAAGGGCTTCTCACAGAGGATGTTGTCTTCCAAGAAGATGCTGTTGAGTGCCGTATCCGCCGGCAGAAGAACGATCCTTGCGGCGTGGGAATGCTCATCTGGCTCCCGCGGCTGCCAGAGTTGGGGCCGCTCTGCCCTCTGAAACTTATGCAGTCGTGGGCGGCTCGCAGAGCAGCTTTGTGGCCAGCTTCCACTGGTTATTTCTTTTGCGTGACTGGCGCCGCCTCCCCGAGAGCAGTGTCCGCGGATACTTTCCGCAGAATGCTATCCCGACACGTGAAGGATCCCGCCTCGGTGGGGAGTCACTCACTGAGAAAAGGCGGCGCCTTGTGGTGGAAGCATGCCGCGGCGCTCCCGGAAACCCTTGTGCAAGCGCAGGGCGGGTGGTCGTCTCTCGATGTCATGAGAGCGTTCAACGAAGCACCCAGACTCCGATCGCCGTCAATTGTTGTTGGGTGCTGCGGCGGCCGCTAACCCAAAGCAGGCTGCGCCCTCTGCAACTGCGCAGCGGCCGCTGCTGGCCTTACCTGTTTGGAAGCAGCCTCTGTAATTAATTTAGGCCTCGGTGGGGTAAGGGCCCTCCCTGAAGGTTGCGCCCTGTGGCCTGCGGCTGAAGCAGCACTCCCGCCGAGCCACGGCTGTGGCATGAAGAAAATATTGCTACACGCTTCGCGTGCGCACTGCCTCTCCCGCGCCGTTCTTCGCCCCGGAGGCCTCCTTGGTGCTCCTGCTCGGCGGTGGTAGGAGGAAAGCGCAGTTTTCTGAGGAGGCTGTGCATTCGGGAAACGAGGTTTTCGCGGACACCCCAAAACGAGCTATTCTTCGTATCAAATCATTGCAGGTTGCTCCCCTTATATTGCAATATCGAT
Source organism: Prorocentrum cordatum (assembly GCA_963575745.1). Classification (NCBI taxonomy): domain Eukaryota; class Dinophyceae; order Prorocentrales; family Prorocentraceae; genus Prorocentrum; species Prorocentrum cordatum. The sequence goes on along the minus strand of CAUYUJ010007958.1, from coordinate 486,041 downwards.
GGGCTTCGCCTTCATGTGGAGTCTTTCACCGTCGGTATTGTTTTCTCGAGCGCAGGCCCAGGGGGTAGTTCCGCGCGCTTTTCGCGGACCCGCCCGCCCGCCCTGGGTTCACACCTCGCGCTGGTCGCAATCCGCCCTTCCCTGGAGGGGTAAGGGCCCTCCCTGAAGGTTGCGCCCTGTGGCCTGCGGCTGAAGCAGCGCTCCCGCCGAGCCACGGCTGCGGCATGAAGAAAATATTGCTACACGCTTCGCGTGCGCACTGCCTCTCCCGCGCCGTTCTTCGCCCCGGAGGCCTCCTTGGTGCTCCTGCTCGGCGGTGGTAGGCGGAAAGGGGAAAAACATCATCGTAATCCTGTGTTGAGGCCATATCACGTGAGAATCGGTTGTCCACGCAGCTACTTGTGCGCACATTATCTGTGTCTTCTGTTCCGGAGCTCTGGCCCAGCATGGCTTTGAGATTCATCGACAAAAGCCGTGCCGCTAAGTACTCGCATTCGCCAGCTGCCAGCGATGAGGTCGCGGAGGCCCGCGTCGAGGTGGAAGCGTCCCCTTTGGCGGCCGTCGTCCGCGGCGTCGCGGCGCAGGCAGAGCCAGGGCGCCACGTCACGGGCTTGATCGTTGCGTTGACAGAATCGGGCTTCAAACACATGTCGGATCTGAGCGACATTGGAGCCGACGACTTCGCAGAGCTCGTGCCGGCATTCGCCGCTTGCAACATCAGCTTCGTCAAAGCCTTCTTGTCGCACTGCCAGAGCAGCGCCAGTCGCGAGCAGGCAGCTCAAGCGCACAAGCCTGGCGGGCGAACAGAGCCCCAGCGCCTGGCATCTCTGGCGGCGGGCGTCGCTGCGCAGGAGGGCTCCGCCTCGGGCGGCGCAGGCGCTGGCTATGCTGGCGACCAGACGCCCACTGCGAAGCGATTGGACGCCCCCGCCGAAGAGAAGGCCCGCGCTGCTTTCCTAGTGCTTGGAGAAGCGCGGGGGGCGCGGGCCGCTCCTGCGCCTGCAGTGCTCGCAGCCGCCGTGGCAGCTGCTGCCAATTGCAGCTGCTATCCGGGAGCGGAGCCCACTGGCAGGCGGGCTCGTCGCGAAGCCAGCGGCGGCGACCATCTGAGCTTGCACACCTTGTGGGTGGAATTTGCCAGCTGGAGGAAAAGCGCCTCCCAGTATGCTTCCGCAGTGCGCCTGTGGGGCGACGCTGCCACTGCTGTCGGGGCGCCTCGGTGGCCACCAACAGAACTGATCCTTGACACTTTCGTGGGTTTGTTTCGCAACGGCCACACCTTGCAAAGATACGTGTCGCACGTGCGCAGTGTATTGCACTTGGTGCAGGCTCCGCTGGGCGCCCTCGCAGATACGCATAGATTGTCGAGAGGCGCCGAAAAGATAACGAAGTATGAATTCAGAAGAGAGAAAATCCGTGCCACAGCTGAGGAGACCAGACGCATCCGTAAGTGGTGCTCGGAAGCCGGATATCCGACACTAGCGGCCTCGTGGGCGATTGCCCGCCATTTTTGCTTGAGATATTCTGAAGTAGTAAATCTGGGGACTCGCGCGGTCGCATTTCGTATTACCGGCGAGGGCCGTAAAACGTGCATCATCCGTTTTGCTCACCGGAAGTCGTACAATGAACCCTGCGAGACGACGAGGCGTTGCATCTGCCACCAGCAGGGTCGGCTCCTGTGCGGTGCTTGCACACTGTTCTCCTTAGGAGAAACAAGGCGCGCCTGCTTGGGGCACGCATGCGTTCAGGAGAGGGTTCGCGAACGAAGCCCCAACAAGGAGGGCCGACAGCGTTGTTCTTTAGCGGTGGATGGAAAGGCGTGGCTGCTTTCGGCTATGCTAGCGCCCAGAGCCGAGGGGCTCTCACGGCCGCTGAATGGCTAGTAGAACATTCTGACTCCAGCGACGGCGAGCAGGACTGAGTTCGCATCGCTTGCGTTGGGGCAAGGGAAAACACATCACGATGTCCTCTCCTCAGGCGCTGCTGCGCGGTCCGCCGCCTCCTGGTGCATTGGGAACCTCAGGACAGGGTCCAGGAGGCTCCGGCCAGGCAGCGCTTTCCTTTTGCCCCTTGCTGGCGCGAAGGCGCCGGCGCCGAGCCGTGACGGGGCCCCGGGGCCCGAGAACGTGTTCCGAGGTGCTTCGGGGCACCGCAGAGGCGAGGGCCTGCTTTCCCTTGGGCCAGGCTGCCAAAAATGATTTTCATGAAGCGTAAACTCGTTTCCGGCACAGGAAAATCATGTGGAGCAGGCCCAAGCGTGCTCGCCTCACCTCCTCTGCTCCCGCTCACACGCCTCTGCGCCTGCTTCGCGGGCAAGCGGTTCCTGGCGGGCCGGCTTGCGTTTTCGGAAGCGGAAGTATTCTCGGTGCTAGTCTCTTGGGTCAGCCGTTCTGGTCGCCCCACAGGAGACGCTCTCGGTCTCTGCGGGGAGCAGGGCCAAGCCAGGCCAAAGCACGAGCGGCGGCCTGGTGCGCTGTGGCACTGCCCGCTCCCTCGCAGGCACGTGCCTGAGAGCTTGTCGGCAGGGGCCGCCTTCTCAGGCTCTCTGGTGACCGAACGCTCTCCGCGTGGGACGGCGCCCGCAGGGCGGGCAGCAGCCGCCTGGCGGCGGTTTTGCCCACCCACATACCACCCTCGCGGCTTTCGCCGGCGCCGCGTCCTGGCAGGGAACCTCAGGACAGGGTCCAGGAGGCTCCGGCCAGGCAGCGCTTTCCTTTTGCCCCTTGCTGGCGCGAAGGCGCCGGCGCCGAGCCGTGACGGGGCCCCGGGGCCCGAGAACGTGTTCCGAGGTGCTTCGGGGCACCGCAGAGGCGAGGGCCTGCTTTCCCTTGGGCCAGGCTGCCAAAAATGATTTTCGGGCCACGTGATGACGTGGGGGTTGAAGATCTGCATCATGAAGGTGTGCTCTCCGTCCGAGGTGTTGGGTTACGTGTTCTTGCTGACCCGGGTGGCCGAAGAGTTCGGCGGCGTGCACACGGCTTATTTCTATGACTGGCTTGTGCGCCGCGAGATGGCGCGTTGTCTCGAGAGAGGCGAGGTGGATATTTCGCATTTCTTTCAGAAGTTGGATCGTGAGATCGTCCGTGACGCCCGCTACAAGGCTCAGATGGCCATGAGCCGCGCCGGCAAAGCTGCAGCCAAAGGCACTGCGGCACAGACGCAGCCCAAAGGCAACAGCGGCAAGGCCAGCAGCACCAAGCAGTCCACCCCCAAGGGCGGCGGCAAGACCAGCAAGGCCGACACTGGCAAAGGCCGTGCTCCAGTCTCCCCGCAGCTCAACCGTTCCAGGAGTCCCCGGGCCAGCCAGGCCAACCAGAACGTGGGGCGGCTGGTGAGATTCCAGCAGCTCAGACCCAGAGCTTCCCCATTTTGGTGGAAAGGACACTCTGGCGCAAGCGCGTGCTCGCGCAAGTTTTGGCTGTGACAGGGAGGCGCCTGTGCGCGAGCTGGCGCCGACCGAATCCGAGTTTCATTTTGCATGCCTCGATTGCCCTCGCGTTGCCGCTGTGCGTGAGGCTGTACATAGCTGTCTTTCTGGTCCGGGGGTGCGCAGGCTCACCCCGTTGGATCACCTAGCTTGGGCTTTGCAGTTGCCGTCGCGCGACGAACTGCCAGAGGTTCCCGCTGCAATCGCGGAACCTCTTCACCATTCGCTTTGCCTGAATGGGCACAGTTTGGCTCAGGCCCGCACTGAGAGCCTCGAGCACTGGCGCCAGCGCAAGCGCGTGCTGGACCCGCTGTGGGCGCGCAGGTTTGCGGAGCTGCCCGCGCACGTCCAGAGCGTTCTCGGTCCGAAGAAAAATTTACTTGTACTGGCAGAAATGCTCGAGGCAGTTGGCTGGCCTGACGCCCGGCTCGTTGGGGACTTACAGAACGGTTTCCCACTTCTGGGCCAAATCCCACGCAGCGGTGTGCTCCCGAGCATTCCTTTCTCCGAGTGCGCCGAGACAGCAGCTACGCTGCGAGATCGGGCGCATTCTCTCAACTCTGAAACGCTGCGCCGCGTGCAGCGGCCTGCCACTGTGGAGCAGTTGGTCCAAGCAGTTTTTCACGAGAAATGCCAAAAGGAGGTCGCCGATGGTCACGCTAGGTGGCGCCCTCTGCGTGACACATGCGTCCTCACTGCCAGGTTCCCTGTCGACGAGGGCTGGAAAGCTGCCTCAAGGGAAATCCGCTGCATCGACGATTTCACGGCGTCGCATATAAATGCAGCTGTTTCCGTAGGGGAAGCAGTCCAGCACGACGGTCTAGATCAATTCGTAGCTGTCCTTTGCAAGACGATCCTCGCAAGCGCTGGCGGAGCCGCGCTTCGCAAGGAGGATTTCGTGAATGCTTTCAAAACGCTCCCTCTGGCGAGCTCACACTTGCAGTTTGCTGTTGTCACCTGGGCTGCAGCCGAGCCCCGCGGCCAAGGGCTTCAGCTTTTGGCGTGCCCTTTTGGCGCAGCCGCCTCTGTCTACAACTGGGAAAGGTTTGGCGCGGCTGTCCGCGCCATTCTGGCCAGGTTGTTTCACGTTGTGTTTCTTCGCTTCGTGGACGACCTTTTTGGGGCCGACTTGGGCGGGGGCGCCGCGCTTGGGCACGCCTGCAGGCGCCAGCGACGTGGCGTGCGAGGTGGTCGCAGGCCTGCTCGGGTGGGAGCTGGACGCTTCCAAACGGGTGTCGAATGCCACATCTGCGCAAATTTTGGGAGTAGATTGCGAGATTGTTCAGGGCTGCTCCGCGGTGCGCATGTCGATTTTAGCCCTCAAATCGCGCAGCGGTTTGGAGGGCAGGAAAATTTCAGGAGCTAGCGGTGCCACACTCCTCCTAGCCTAATGGCCTTGAGCTCCCAGCAGAACGCACGAAACTTGGATACCTCCAACTGGGGGTGGCGGACTTCACCCGCCCTGGTGGGTCAGCTAACGCGCCGTGTCCTGTGGACGGCGGGTGTGGGTCTGTCTGTCCGTCCGTCCCGTTGTCGGCAAGGGCGGCAAGAGTGGCAAGGGCGATAACCGGCCCGTGCGTTCGCCGCCGAGGACGCCTCCCAGCCAGCGTGGCCGTTCCAGGAGTCGTAACACTAGGAAGGATGGCTGGTATCAGCAGGGGTGGTACGACGGGAAGAAGAAGTGAGCTTCGCCAGAAAAGCCTGCGTCCGAGGACGACGCAAGCAGTACCGGTACAAGTGTTCTAAGCGAAGATAGTGGGCGGCAGCATGCGCTTGGTGGGTTTGCCACTTTGAGCGGGGCTGTCAGCGCGCTGTTGGCCGATTCAGTTTTGCTTGAGTCCATGTGTGCGTGGGATCATCTTGAATGGGCCTGTACTTTGCCAGCGTTTGAAGGGCCCGCTGCAATGCCAGCAATAATAGTTGAGGCGTTGGAGCGGGCAGAATCTTTAACGGATTCTGAATTGCACGAACATCGTGCGAGCAAGCTCCAGTATTGGGCTGATAGGAAACGTGTGACAGACCCTGCGTGGCGGCGGGCAGTGTCGCGATTGCCAGCGCACTGCCAGTGCGTGCTCGGGCTGGATAAGAATTTGTTTCTCGTGGCCGAAATGCTGGAGGCGATCGAGTGGCCAGACCAGTTGCTCATTGAGCATCTGAAATTTGGTTTTCCGTTGATAGGGGAATTGCCGCGCTCGGGCGTTTTGCCGCCAGTGCCTTTCCCGCAGCTGTCGTTCACTCCTGAGTTTCTGTTCCGCCATTGTGAGGAGCACAACGTTGCTACGTTGCACAGGGCGCGCAGGCCGACCGGCGCGCACCCGATGGTGGAGGAAGCCTTTGAAGCAAAGTGTGTACAAGAGGTAGGAGAGAAGAAAGCATGGTGGACGCGGCTGAACACGGCAGCGTCTATCATTTCTGCACGCTTTCCTGCCCTGGAGGGGTGGAAGGAAGATGAGCGGGGTAGTGTGTGCCCGAAAGTGCGATTGATTGATGATTTCACTGCCTCGCTTGTGAATTCGGCGACAGCTGTAGGCGAGCCAATGCCAGTGGATACGCTGGATACTTGGTGTCCTTGGCTGTGTGGCTTGCCCGTGGCCAGCCTGCAGATTGCGAGTTCCTGTTCAGGAAAGAGGACTTTAAGGGTGCATTCAAATCGCTCCCGCTCCTGTCTCAGCACTTGCCTTTTGCAGTTGTGACTTGGCAAAGCGCCGCTTTGTGTGGCAAAGGTTTACAATTGCTATGTTGCCCATTCGGGTCGAGAGCTTCTGTATATAGTTGGCATAGATTGGGCTCGTTTCTGCAGGCGCTCCTGGCGCGAGAATTGTACATTGCGCATCCTCGGTTCGTTGATGATTTATTTTCGGCGGACCGCGCCCAGGGGGCACATAGAGCGCTCACGGGGCCAGCGGGCACCGCGGCGCGTGCGCAGCAGATGCTCCAGCTGACCGGCTGGGAACTCGAGCCGAAGAAACGTGTGCACAACGTCACTGCGGCTACCATGCTCGGCGTGGAAGTAAGCTCTGTGCCAGGTGCTCTCATTTTCTGCATTGGAAAGCATAAGAGAGAGAAGTGGCTGGCTGTTATCACACGTGCGCTCAGCGAAAATGTCCTGCGCCCTTCCGAAGCGAAGCGGCTGGCAGGGCGGCTGAGCTGGGCAGGCAGCGTTGTCTTCGGCAAGGGGGCTCGTGCATATTTGGCAGCGCTGCATTGGCAAGCCCACAGGTCCTCGGGGACGCTCACTTCTAGAGTCCGCACAGCACTGCAATGGTGGTGCCGGTTCCTAGGCAGCGTCCCCACGCGCCGGGTATCGCTCCAGCCGCTATCTCTGCCCAGGTGTGTCGTTTATACGGATGCCGCAGGGGATGGCCACATGGCTTTTGCGATTGTGCATCCCGCTTTCCGCGCCTGGGGGGCCACCAGGGTGCCCCAGGAGGCGTGGGCGTGGGCGCACGCGCGCCGGACGCAGATAGTGCTTTGGGAGCTCGTTGCTGCAATTTGTGCTGTGCGCTGTCTGATCGAGCATGGGCTCGCTGAGTGTGAGATAGTCATGTTCGTCGATTGCAATCCAGCCTTGCATGCGCTGGTTCGCGGAGCGAGCCGGCAAAGTGACTTAAATGATGTGATCACCGGTTTCTGGTTTGAAGTAGCCAGCGCGCGCATGCTTTTGCACGCTTTCCGAGTGCCTAGCAAGTTAAATATTGCTGACGGCCCGACTCGGCAAGAAACTTGGGACGAATCTGTCTTGGCTTTTCAGTCCCGCGGATTCCGTCAGCTCGAGTGGGCATGGCCGCCCGCACTGCCTTGGTCACCGTAGTGCTGTTGAAAAAAATGCATCATCTGAGGCCATTGCGGCCAAGAGTGGCTGGTTGCGGGTTTGTAACAATGTTTGCGGTTGGACTCTCGTCATCAGTAGCCGGTTTTGCTCAATGCTTGAGTTCATTGCCGGCAGTCGGGAGCGGGCTGCCTTGGCCGGCGGCGATGCTGCCCGGCAAGTGCGGCCGAGACTGCCCGAACCGGCTCCGCAAAATACACCCGAGACTGTCTTGACGCAGCTGCTCAGGCGCGCGGCGGGCATCGCGGATGTCCCGGTGGATGTGCGCACGGTAGAGGCAACTCTCCGGCAGGAAGGGGCCGTGGCGCCATCTGATTTCTTGGGCATCACGCCCGAGGAAGCTGTTGAGGTGTGGGGCGCGTTCTCGAGAGTGTCTCTTGCTGTCGTCAGCTCCTTCTTGGATTTGTGTAAATCCTGTGGTCAAAGTGTGGCAAAGGAAATCGCTTCGCCTGCACAGTGTCCGCAGTCGCCACAGGTGCGCCAGGCAGCTCTGCTTCCGGCCATGGCGCGGCGAAAGGCAGGTTCCACGCCCGAGGAACAAGCTGTGGCGAGGGCGGCGTTGCGGCTATGCACTGCGGCGCGGACGTCTGGCCGGCTCCCTGCGCCGCACGTCCTTGCCGACGCTATTGCTGCCATGGCACAAGCAGACGCTCTGGCATTGCACAGTCCCCCCGGAGCACCGCGGCAGGAGATCGCACGTATCTCACGCGATGGCACTGCCCCAACAGCGATGGCGGAGCAGGCAATGTGGTTGGAATTTTGCGGATGGAAGGCCAGCGCTGCAGGTTATGCCTCGGCACTGAGACTCTATGGCCAAGTCGTTCTCTTCTGCAGAGTCCCGCCATGGCCACCAACACAGGGTATATTGGATGCATACGTTTGTCTCTTCAGGAGTGCGGCTACTTTGTCAAGATATTTGTCGCACATTCGCACTGTCTTAGTCTGGTTGCACTGCTCTGTGGGCCCCCTTGCGGACACAGCACGTGTTGCGCGGGGGGCTGAGAAGGCAGGGCGGGCGCTGCGGCGGCCGAAGATCCGCGCCTCTGCAGAGCAGACAAAAGAATTGTCACGGTGGTGTTCCGGGAACGGCTTCATTGACATCGGTGAGTCATTCGTAGTGGCGCGGCAGTTCTGTTTGCGCTACGGCGAAGTCTTGCAGCTGGGCTCCGACACAGCTCCCGTGTCGATCAGTGTGACTGTGGAAGGGCGGAATGTCGTGGACATCACATTCATGAATAGAAAGTGCTATTCTGAACCTGTTGTTGTCACTCGCAGGTGCATTTGTGATCTCCAAGGGAAAGCACTGTGTGGTGTATGCCGGGTGGTCGCCCGGTACAAGCTCCGGGCCAAGCTCGCGAGTGGTGCCGCGGCTTCTGCGTCTACAGACACGGCGCCGCAGGCTGAGGCTGGGAATAATGTCATTTTCCCAGGCATGACATACGCGATGAGCCTTGCTGTGCTTAAGCTCGCTGCTCAAGGCTGCGGCTTCGCTGATGCGGTGGCGTGGGGCACGCATGCCTTTCGTAGAGGTTGGGCCACGGAGTGCCTTCGTGCTAACGGTCCAACAGCACTGTTCTACTCAGGCGGTTGGCGAGGGCTTACTGCGTTTGCGTATACTTCCGCCAAAGCGCGGGGCTCGGTAGCTGAGGCCGAGTTTCTGGTTGAGCACTCAGAGTCGTCCGGGGCAGGCGAGTGAAAAACTCTTGCGTGCATTGGGTGTTCCTGCTGTTGCAAAAGCATTTCGCTTCGCGCAGCTGCCCGGCCCCACCTGCGTGCATTGGGCGTCCTGAGGCTCTCTCTCTCAGGTTGGCGCCAGCCAGCTGCACGTGTTTGTCGTGCCCAACGTCCGTGCGGGAGCGCACGCAGCATAGTGCTGCGACGTATAATTTTCTTAGCCCTCAAATCGCGCAGCGGTTTGGAGGGCAGGAAAATTTCAGGAGCTAGCGGTGCCACACTCCTCCTAGCCTAATGGCCTTGAGCTCCCAGCAGAACGCACGAAACTTGGATACCTCCAACTGGGGGTGGCGGACTTCACCCGCCCTGGTGGGTCAGCTAACGCGCCGTGTCCTGTGGGCGGCGGGTGTGGGTCTGTCTGTCCGTCCGTCCCGTCTGTGTCTGTCGGTCTGTCGTCTGTCTGTCGGTCTGTCTGTCCGTCGTCTCCTTGGGGCGTCCTCGTCCTGCCCGTGGGTGTCTGCTGGCACCGCGGGGTGGGCCTCGTGGCGTGGGTGTTTTCTTTCCCCGCCCGCCCTCCCTGGGTTGCGCTCCGCTGGCTGGGCGTCCTGAGGCTCTCTCTCTCAGGTTGGCGCCAGCCAGCTGCACGTGTTTGTCGTGCCCAACGTCCGTGCGGGAGCGCACGCAGCATAGTGCTGCGACGTATAATTTTCGGCCCCGAAAAGCTCGCGCGGTGGAGTGCGCAAATTCGCGCCATCCTGGGCCGTGGCGCGATGTCCCCAGCTGAAGCCAAGAAATTGGCCGGCCGACTCAGCTGGGGGTCGTCAGCAGTGTTTGGTCGCGCGGCCAGAGTGCACCTGGCTCCACTTTTCAAGCACGCGTCGGAGCACGGCTCCAAACTTTCTGGTCGTGTTACTCGCGCGCTGCAGTGGTGGCTTCGCTTCCTTGAATGCGTTCCGTCCCGCACTGTGCTTTGCGCGAGGCCAGCAGCTCGCGTCCGCTGCATTGTGTACTCGGACGCCACGGGAAGTGGCAATGTGGCGTGGGCCCTTTGCTTCCCCGGCGCGCGCCTGTGGTCGGCTGCCACTGTGCCCGAACCGGCGCGGAACTGGGTACACCACCGCAGGAATCAGGTAGCCACGTGGGAACTGCTCGCTGCAATTTGCGCGATCAATTTCCTTCTCAGCCAGAATTTGGGTGAGCTCGAGGTGTTGCTTTTTGTGGACAACACCGTGGCCCTCGGCACTTTGATCCGGGGGTCGTCCAGGCAGTCTGATTGGAACGATCTGATAGGCGACCTGTGGCTTCGAATCGCCCGCGCTGGCGTGCTTCTCTATAGTTTTTTCGTTCCCAGCCACCTTAACGTGGCAGACGCGCCGACCAGGCCGGAAGGCAAGGCCGCAGCGCTGGAAGCGATGCGCGCCGCAGGTTTCCGCCATGTCGCATGGGTTGCCCCCTGCGATGCGCCGTGGCCGCAGTGAAGCCGTGGATCTGGAAAATGAGCGCCATGGAAAAAGCATGTGCTCATCTGCGTCCTCAGTCGTCTCTTCTGGCGCGTTGCTTTTCGAAGGCAGTTCGCGGGTTTTGGCATGGCTGGGTCCGCGTTATGGTTTCGGCGTTGGCCGCGTTTCAATGCCGATTTGAGCGGATCCCAACCGGGTGCCGTGTTCGCGGCGCGTTCCTCTCTGGCCTGGAAACGTGGTTCTGTGGTTTTCGTTTTGGGCGTCCGGTCCGCGTCTCGTGCTTGGTTTTCCTTTTGAGGTGGGTCATGCGTAATCGCGCTGCCTGTGCGTCATCGTCGCCGCACGCCGATTCTGTAGCAGCTTGGCCCAATATGCTCAAATTTCTTGAGCAGAGCCGGGCCAGCGCTGCTGGGAGGTCAATTGCAGCAGCGGACCCACCTTCGGGCTCGGAGGGTTCATTTGCAGGGTTGTCCACGCTGCTGGAGCGAGCCGCTGCTGTTTCCAGGGCCGACGTCGACGTGGCGTCGCTGTGCAGCAAGCTTCAGAAGGCAGGCGTTTCGAGCAGTGATGATTTCCGTGGCATTACTGTGGAGGAAGCGGTGCTTATTTGGGCACCTTTGGCCACCGTGTCCGAGACGTTCGTTCGTGCGCTGATTGCTGTATGCAGCCCTGCAACCCGAGTGGCAGCGCCCCAGAGTATTAGTGGGGCAGGTGTTTCATCAAGCTTGCTTCCTGGTCGCCAAGGAGGCGCAGGCCCACGTTCACCGCCTCCAGCGCCGGGCACCGGAGCGACAGCTGAGGCAGCGCTTCGGTTATGTGCCCTGGCGCGTGCTTCTGGGCAGATTCCCGAGCCAGAGCCCCTCGCGAAGCATGATTGTGGGCTGTGCATGCCCCCGACGAAGAAGCCACGCACAGAGCTTTTGCAGGCCAACTTGGCGCCAACGGCGCTCGCTGAGCAGGCAGTTTGGCTGGAATTCTGCGGTTGGAAAACCAGTGCTCCTGGCTACGCGTCCGCGGTTCGCCTCTACGGGCAGGCAGCGCGTGCTTGCGGGAGCCCTCCGTGGCCTCCCACGCAGGTAGCGCTGGATTGCTTTGTTGGTTTATTTCGCAGCTCGTCGTCGTTGAGCCGGTACTTGTCCCATCTCCGCACAGCGCTGTTGTGGCTGAGATGCCCAATCGGGCCACTGGCAGACACGGCTCGAGTTGTCCGAGGCGCGGAAAAAGCAGGGCGAGCTCAACGGAGGCTGCGGGTGCGGGCTTCGGCTGAAGAGACAAGAGCCCTCGCAATGTGGTGCGTCAGTTTCGGCTTTCCATTGCTGGGGGATTCCTGGGTTGTCGCCAGGCATTTCTGCTTGCGCTACGGCGAGGTTCTCCAGATCGGGAACGAGCGTGCCCCGGTTCGCGTCGGCGTTGCCGCAGACGGGCGCCGTCACGTTTGCATCACTTTCACGCAGAGAAAGTGTTACTCGGAACCGGTGGAGGTCACGCGAACCTGCATCTGCAAACTGCAGGGTCGTGCCCTTTGTGGTGCGTGTGTTGTGGTCCGGCTGCGTGGCGACGTCCAGGTGCCCAACATTTTCGCAGGCATTACTTATGCTGAAAGCTTGGGGATGCTAAAAATTGCCGCCGGCGCGTGCGGCTTTGCCAGCGCCGCGCCCTGGCGCACCCACGCTTTTCGGCGGGGTTGGGCTACAGAGTGCCTGCAGGCAGGTGGCCCGACTGCTTTGTTTTACTCGGGGGGCTGGCGCGGATTGACTGCCTTTGCTTACGCTTCTGCTCGCGCCAGAGGAGCCATAGCGGCTGCAGAGTTTCTGGTTGACCACTCTGACTCGTCGGAAGCTGGCGAGTGAAAAGCTCCTGCTTGCACTGGGCTCAAAAATATTCGCAGTCGCTTCGCGCAGCTGCCTGTCCCTGCCTGGGTGCACTGGGCCGCTCTGGACCTCCCAGGTCATGGCCCGCCAGCTGCACGATCCGTTCCGCCCTCAGTGCGTGCGGGAACGCGGGCAGCTTCATGCTCTGCGACGGTAAATTTCCGTCGCCCCTAGATTGCGCAGCAATTTGGGGGGCAGGGAAATTTGAGGAGCGGGGATGTTGTTTTTGCCACTTGTTGCCTCATTGCCTTCTGGCCTTCTTGCTGTCACGCCCGTGGGCGCTCCCAAAGCGGGGCTGCGGATTCGGGGGGGTCCCTGTGGGTCTCCGCGGGCCTCCCTGGCGCCCTGCTGGTCTCTGTCGGGTGTTTCCTGTGCTCCGCGCCTTGGGCTGCGGTGCGGCCGGTGGTAGTCGGCGTGGGGATGCCGCGCCGCGTCCTCCTCCTCCCTCGTCCTGGCTGGTTGGTTGGTTGAGTGGCGCGCTCTCGTGCGTGTCAGCCGCGCGTGGCCGCTCGGCGTGGGTCTGGGCGCGTGCCTGGTGCAGTGCCAAAAGGAGGGTCTCATTCTCGCCCTGGCGCCGGCTACCGTTCAGACGCCTCAGCGCTGGCCACCCCCTTGTTCGGATGGTGCCAATTGCGTGTCGCTGGTGCTCTCGTCGCCACTCCGTGCCCTGCCCGTGCTCTCGTTGCCACGTGTGAGGGTTGCAGCGCTGTCTCATTGCCCACACACTCCACCCTGCGCTGTGCTCTGCTCGCGCGCGCAACTGCGCGGGGGGGGGGGCCCTTTGTGCTGTCCGCGTTCCGCTGGCTTTGGGCCGCTCTGGACCTCCAAGGTCATGGCCCGCCAGCTGCACGATCCGTTCCGCCCTCAGTGCGTGCGGGAACGCGGGCAGCTTCATGCTCTGCGACGGTAAATTTCCCATAGGGATCTGTGTTTTCCTTATTCATGTAGAAATATCTGCTTCCCTTGCGTGCTTTTGTTTTCGGCGCTTCCCATTCCAAAATATTCCGCCCCCCGCTTTGAGTAAATGCCACTGCTATTTGCCGCACTGAAGGCATGTGAATTACTTTCTTTGCAAACTTGATTGTGCGTCCAGCGCCGTCGAGTAAAGCGTCATCCAAAGGAATAAGTGTGTGGTGCAAGCGCTGGCCCGGTCCTGCTATGGAAAAGGTTTCCCCTGGAGTCGTACACCATCGACGGCATTTTTGTTCAAATTTATCCAAAAATGGAACAGGATCTATATGGTGGCCTTGTTGTGCAAACTGCCGCCGCACCATGGCCATGAAAGATTCGACCATGTTTTGGCTGCTTGGATAACCTGGCTCGACAGAAGAAAGCGGGCCACACCACCAAGACGCTCTGAGGAGAACTGTGCCGTCAGGAAGTTCCAATGGACGCAATTATTCGTCACGAAAGTACTTAGCGAATCCTTTTGCATTCAATTCCTCTTCCCAATATTTCAGTGTTTGAGTCCAGTATAAATATAAATGGAAAGCTGCATTATTAAAGATATACGCGGTCAGAAAACAAGCCGCGATTACGCTTTCAATCGCTCTAGGGAAACGTGAATTTGGTTCTCCTCTCTTTTGGTGGTCCAGCAGCGCCCGCTCCAAGTGCTCCAGATCGTTGACGTGCTGCGTATTCGGTAGCATATCTTCGATAGCCTTGCGACTGCTCTTGGCGAAATCCGAATGGAATTGAGCGAATAGCGGAGTGGGGATTTCTTTGCCCTGCTGCCGAAATTCCACAATAAGAGCTTTAATTGCTACGTCGAGCATGTTGCTGTAGTCTGTAGCCTCCTCTTCCATTGATAAAATGAAGATCAGAGGCACGAAGTGCTTGCGGTAACGGCGGGCGTCTGGCGTATAACGATAAATTAGAACACCCAGCGCGCCCAAATTGTATCCCTGCCACACAATCTTCGACGCAAAATCATTTTTGGCAGCCTGGCCCAAGGGAAAGCAGGCTCTCGCCTCTGCGGTGCCCCGAAGCACCTCGGAACACGTTCTCGGGCCCCGGGGCCCCGTCACGGCTCGGCGCCGGCGCCTTCGCGCCAGCAGGGGGCAAAAGGAAAGCGCTGCCTGGCCGGAGCCTCCTGGGCCCTGTCCTGAGGTTCCCTGCCAGGACGTGGCGCCGGCGAAAGCCGCGAGGGTGGTATGTGGGTGGGCAAAACCGCCGCCAGGCGGCTGCTGCCCGCCCTGCGGGCGCCGTCCCACGCGGAGAGCGCTCGGTCACCAGAGAGCCTGAGAAGGTGGCCCCTGCCGACAAGCTCTCAGGCACGTGCCTGCGAGGGAGCGGGCAGTGCCACAGCGCACCAGGCCGTCGCTCGTGCTTTGGCCTGGCTTGGCCCTGCTCCCCGCAGAGACCGAGAGCGTCTCCTGTGGGGCGACCAGAACGGCTGACCCAAGAGACTAGCACCGAGAATACTTCCGCTTCCGAAAACGCAAGCCGGCCCGCCAGGAACCGCTTGCCCGCGAAGCAGGCGCAGAGGCGTGTGAGCGGGAGCAGAGGAGGTGAGGCGAGCACGCTTGGGCCTGCTCCACATGATTTTCCTGTGCCGGAAACGAGTTTACGCTTCATGAAAATCATTTTTGGCAGCCTGGCCCAAGGGAAAGCAGGCCCTCGCCTCTGCGGTGCCCCGAAGCACCTCGGAACACGTTCTCGGGCCCCGGGGCCCCGTCACGGCTCGGCGCCGGCGCCTTCGCGCCAGCAGGGGCAAAAGGAAAGCGCTGCCTGGCCGGAGCCTCCTGGACCCTGTCCTGAGGTTCCCAATGCACCAGGAGGCGGCGGACCGCGCAGCAGCGCCTGAGGAGAGGACATCGTGATGTGTTTTCCCTTGCCCCAATGCAAACGATGCGAACTCAGTCCTGCTCGCCGTCGCTGGAGTCAGAATGTTCTACTAGCCATTCAGCGGCCGTGAGAGCCCCTCGGCTCTGGGCGCTAGCATAGCCGAAAGCAGCCACGCCTTTCCATCCACCGCTAAAGAACAATGCTGTCGGCCCTCCTTGTTGGAGGGCTTCGTTTGCGAACCCTCTCCTGAACGCATGCGTGCCCCAAGCAGGCGCGCTACGCAGATGCAGGGCGTTCGCTGCCAGCTTTAGCACAGCGAGAGCGTCGGCGCATTGGATTCCTGAAAAAGGAACAGCGCTTGTTTCTCCTAAGGAGAACAGTGTGCAAGCACCGCACAGGAGCCGACCCTGCTGGTGGCAGATGCAACGCCTCGTCGTCTCGCAGGGTTCATTGTACGACTTCCGGTGAGCAAAACGGATGATGCACGTTTTACGGCCCTCGCCGGTAAAACGAAATGCGACCGCGTGGGTCCCCAGATTTAGCACTTCAGTCTCAAGCAAAAATGGCGGGCAATCGCCCACGAGGCCGCTAGTGTCGGATATCCGGCTTCCGAGCACCACTTACGGATGCGTCTGGTCTCCTCAGCTGTGGCACGGATTTTCTCTCTTCTGAATTCATACTTCGTTATCTTTTCGGCGCCTTTCGACAATCTATGCGTATCTGCGAGGACGCCCAGCGGAGCCTGCACCAAGTGCAATACACTGCGCACGTGCGACACGTATCTCTGCAAGGTGTGGCCGCTGCGAAACAAACCAACGAAAGTGTCGAGGATCAGTTCTGTTGGTGGCCACCCAGGCGCCCCGACAGCAGTGGCAGCGTCGCCCCACAGGCGTACTGCGGAAGCATACTGGGAGGCGCTTTTCCTCCAGCTGGCAAATTCCACCCACAAGGTGTGCAAGCTCAGATGGTCGCCGCCGCTGGCTTCGCGACGAGCCCGCTTGATCTCGTCCCGTGGCCTGCCAGTGGGCTCCGCTCCCGGATAGCAGCTGCAATTGGCAGCAGCTGCCACGGCGGCTGCGAGCACTGCAGGCGCAGGAGCGGCCCGCGCCCGCCGCGCCTCTCCAAGCACTAGAAAAGCAGCGCGGGCCTTCTCTTCGGCGGGGGCGCCCAATCGCTTCGCAGTGGGCGTCTGGCCGTCACCATTGCCAGCGCCTGCGCCGCCCGAGGCGGAGCCCGCCTGCGCGGCGACGCCCGCTGCCAGAGATGCCGGGCGCTGGGGCTCCGTTCGCCCGCCAGGCTTGTGCGCTTGAGCTGCCTGCTCGCGACTGGCGCTGCTCTGGCAGTGCGACAAGAAGGCTTTGCGAAGCTGCTGTTGCAAGCGGCGAATGCCGGCACGAGCTCTGCGAAGTCGTCGGCTCCAATGTCGCTCAGATCCGGCATGTGTTTGAAGCCCGATTCTGTCAACGCAGCGATCAAGCCCGTGACGTGGTGCCCTGGCTCTGCCTGCGCCGCGACGCCGCGGACGACGGCCGCCAGAGGGGACGCTTCCACCTCGACGCGGACCTCCGCGACCTCATCGCTGGCAGCTGGCGGATGCGAGTACTTAGCGGCACGGCTTTTGTCGATGAATCTCAAAGCCATGCTGGGCCAGAGCTCCGGAACAGAAGACACAGAGAATGTGCGCACAAGTAGCTGCGTGGACAACCGATTCTCACGTGATATGACCTCAACACAGGATTACGATGATGTTTTTCCCTTTTGCCGCTCACTGTCTCCGAATCACCAGGGCGCGTCGGCTGGGAAGGACCACGGCATTTCTTGAAACCCGTCGGCGGCTAACTTACGCAGCTGCTCTGACTTGGTTTCTGGCCGGGTCGGAGCGTCGGCCAAATTTAAATGCGATGGCACGTGCCAAAGGTGCAAATAATGACCACTCTGCGCGACTGCAAACCAAAGCTCGCCTATGAGCTCGTTCCAATCAAATTGCCTGGAACAGCCGCGTAAAAGTGCACCCAGCGCGCTTGTGTTATCCACGAAGGCGAGGATTTCAAACTCGCCAGGCAGATAACTCAGCAAAAACTTAAGCGCGCAGAGAGCCGCCATGAGCTCCCAAGTGCCGATCTGATTCTTCCGATGAAGCACCCACTGCCTCGCCTTCGCTGGGACATCAGCAGCAGCCCAAGCCTTTAAACAGGGAGTTTGGATGACCCATGCCATCCGTCCCTGGCCTGTGGCGTCGGTGTAAAGGATGCAACGCTTCTTCTGGCGACGCATCACCGGGACGCTCCTCGATGGCGGTTCCTGTAAGAACCGCAGCCACCAACGCAGACAGAATTTGGTGCGCTGGGACAGCCGGCTCTGGTTGCCTGAGCCGTGGTGGTAAATGGCAGCAAGGTAGACGCGCGCGCCTCGGCCGAAGACGGCGGTCGCACCCCAGCTCAATTTGCCTGCTAATTTTAAAAGCCCGCGCAGGCGAGAGCGACCTTCGCCGCAGAGCCTCTCGAATTTCTGCGGTCCATTTTTCCAACCTCGCTTTTCGAGAGAAAACTGGATCAGCTGGTTGTGGTCGTCAAATTCTACGCAGACTCCGAGGACTACGGTCTTAGTGGCCTCCGTGACGGCTTTGCCGGCGTCGAGATCCCAGCCCAGCAGTTCTGACACGACTGCTCTTGCCAGGCGCGCAGAGCCGGCGGGGCCGATTAAGCATTCACTGCCAATATCGCGCCCCTCCAGGGCCGAATCGCCGGCAAACATATCGTCGACAAAACGCAAATATAACAAGTGAAACAGAGCTGCCAAAATGCCTTGAATGGCGAGACCGAAACGATCCCAACCGGACACTGAGGCGGAAGAGCCAAATGGTAGGCACAGCAACTGTAACGCCTTACCGTCTGCCACTGCTTCTGGCCAAGCTGTCACTGCTAGCGGCAAGTGGCCGCTGCAAATCGGCAGTGTCTTAAAAGCATGCCGGAAGTCATCTTTCCTCCACCTCATGGCAATGTGTTGCTTGCCTGCTGCTGTGTGGCGCACTAATGCCACCAAAGTGTCCAGCGTGTCTGGACATGTTCTTTCACTATGTACAACCGCGCCATTCACCGCAGACGCAGTGAAATCGTCTATGCAGCGAATTTTTGGCATTCCGTCTCTCTCCCCCTGCACGATAGGGAAGCGAGCTGTTAAAACACAAGAATTTACGTCTAGGTTACGGAAGCGGGCCTTGCCATCTTCGACCTCTTTTGAGCAGGCCGATAAAAATTGAGTCCTAACCCTCGTATCGCCGCCCTTTTCCGCGGCGATTCTACCGAGAGTCGCCTCATTCCGCTCGCGCGGATGTGCTAAAAGCGACCGCAAAGTCTCGGCTGGTTCCGGAGACGTGGCAGCGGGCGCATGGATGCCACTAGCAGGCAGGCGCCCCGCCAAAGGGAAGCCATGGCAGAGGTTGTGAAACAAGGTATTATCTGGCCATGCTATAGCCTCGAGCATCTCTTTCAGCAGCAGAAGGTTCTTCTCCGGACCCAGCAAACTTCTAAAGATAGTCTGCCACTGTGGGTCCGTCACTAGCTTCCGATGCTTCCAAAAGGCAAGAGCAGACTGGCGAGCGGTTTGCAGCTCGGCAACCGACATTGAAACCGATCTCGCAAAATGGCCGTTTAAAAATGTTGGCACGCGCGGGCTATCGTCGGCTTCTGGCAAGCCGCTGGCCCAGCGCAAGTGGTCGCTCGGACCCAGGCTATGCAAATCCTCGCGGGCGCTAAATGCAAAGAAAGCTGCCTGGACAGCTTCGAGTGGAGAATTTGCTGACTCACTTGACCTTGAACTGGTACCTGGAAGCGGCGACGCCTCCGTGTCGTCTGATGCTTCCTCCGAGATATCACTCCCGGCGCCCTCGACTAGTGGTGCTTGGCCCACTCACCACTTGTTTCCCCAACTGTTGCACTGCTGATTGCCGGAGCGGGGGCTGCGAGACCTGTGCTGATAATCGGTGCCCGCCGTGCCCTTGGAGCGCTTGGCCGGCGACCGGACAGGCCGGTTGTCAGCCTCTGTGCCGTCGGAGCTCTTCTTGCTCCCCTTGCCGCCCTTGTCGGCGACGCCCTTGGCGCAGCCTTTGGGCTGACCCTTCGACTGCTGCCCCTTAGCTGTCACAGCCCGGCCAGCCTCCGTGAAGCTTTTGTTTACTTTGTCTTTGGCGTCAGCTAGGTTTTCACGATCGATCTCGGCGAAGTAAGGCGCCAAATCTACGACGTCTTCCTCCAGAGCCCTGGCCATGGCCCTCCTCTGGAGAACATCGTATTGGTAAGCTGTCCTGACTCCACCGTGTTCCTCGGCGATTCGCACGATGTTGTGGGCGTACGCAAGGAAGTCAGCCATGCTGCATGCCTTGGCGAGGATTACCTTGAATCCCCACTCGTGCAGGTGGCCCATGAACGTGGCAAAGCCAGCGTAGTCGACTTTGTCCATCCACGCCATGTTCCGCTTGGCGGCAGCGCTCTGCTTCACCCGCTCCTCGTAAGAGCCGTCCCCCACGACAGCGTCGATCATAGGAGTCCGGCTCCAAGTTGGGCGGTGGTGATCGCGCAGGTCCTCGCCCTCAGCGGACCCGACCCACGGCCTGCGTTTGTCCTGCGCGATCTTCCCCGCCGCCTCGAACTTCGCGAGGACCTCCTCTGACGGGAGTGCATCCTTGGCGAAATGCTGCATGCCCAGCTCGAGTTTCCGGTCCTGCAACTTGAAACTGAGTCCTTTCGGCTTCCCTTTCTGCAGCGCCTGCGACTGAAGTTCCGCAAATTGCTTCACTGCTTCAGCCATGCCCGAAAGCTCTTTGTTGTTGTGGGCCACCTCTGGTGGCACCGATGGTCCTGGCGAGGCTTTCTTCGCGCACGCCCCCTGCACCTTGAGTGCCAAGACAATCTGTGCCGGCGAGACTTTCCAGCTCTTCCACGGGTCGTCCTGTTCGGTGGCATACGGGGTGGCGTGAACGGGAATGCTCGCCTTGATCATGTCCCGCATGTGAGGGTCTTCGAAGTCGGCTGGCGCGATGCTGCCTCCCGTCTCGGCCAGCAGCCGCGCGACAGACACGTAGTGGAAGAGATCGTGCTTCTTGGCGGGGTCGACGTCGACATTGATGACGAAGTCCACCCACTCACGCACCTGATCTGCACCTGCGCCGTTGAAGGCTCCACTGGCGGCGGTAGCGATCATCGCCGTGACGTCACTCGGAGAGAAAGACATGTTCCCTCGGACGACGCGTAGAATCAGATTGCTCTGCGTGCTAGGACACAAATCTGCAATTCAGACACCTTGTCTGAGCCATCACGGTTACAGTGGACAGCTGAAGGATCTCCCGCCGCAGGTGGATACCTGGCCTTTCTTCCGACGAGACAAAGAGGAGAGTGGCCTCAGGCATGGTGAGAGCAACCGTATTTCCGATTCCTCAAACATGCAGGCAGGCAGCTCCTCCAAAGATGCCTTCAACCAAGATTGCCCTTCGCAAAATCAGTTCTGACGCCGCCTGCTGCCGCCACCAAAACACGCGACGGCAACCTGTGAGAGGCTGGGCAAGGTCTGAGGTGTGAGAGGGCAGATTGCCTGAGGCGTGCTCGTCTGAGCTAGTGCGGCACAACGCACGAGACAAGAGACGACAACTTGCTCAGGCGCGGTCTGCACTGCGGGGCAAAACGTAGCCAGCGCCGATTGCGATGCTTATCCGCCTCCGCAGCCTGAGTGCACCACCCACGCCTCCGGAGGGCGTCATAGGCGCGCTTGCCGAGCGTTGCGTGCGATGCTGCCCCGGTGGAGAACCTGCCTTGCCGCGCTGGCTCCCTGCAGCTTGACGGTGCTGGGCTGCCGTCAGAGAAAGGATTCCCCTGACGCCACCGCGCCGCCGACGCGATTCAACTTTGTCGCCGCCGCCGCCAGAGGATACAGAGCAGATTTGAATGATGAGATGGATGAGTGAGCGCCCATCTTTGGGGCGAGCTTGTCCGCCTGGACGCGGCGCGAAGGGCTTACGCTCGTCCTCCGCTAAAGAATGCTGTCCGTCGCCGCGGAGCAGGCGAATCCGTCTCCAAACGGTTTCTTTCCCGGTGGGTGGTCTGGGTGACCCCATGCTTTATGTGAGGCGCGCCGTCTTGGCGCGCAACGCCGTCAAGGCGCGCTAGAGGGCGTGCGCAGCTCGACTGCGCGCTGTTGCAACGACGCGAATGTCAGCTTCGCCTCGGAGCTAAGGCAACAGGAAACGCAGCCAAGGAACTGCTTGCTGGGGCGCTTCCGACCCACGCTTCTTTGACAACCACTTTGGGGCCGAAAATCTTCCGAAATCCGATGGGCCGAGTTCCCATGGGAAATCCGTCCAGTTGCAATCTCAGCCGCCGTATTTTCAGCAGCCACACCAGAATTTAATTCTGAGTTTGCTGGTGAAAGGGCGTCAGCATGGATATTCCCATTACGCGCCGTTTGGGACGCATGCCCCCCGGGGTCGGTCGAGGACGG
Source organism: Prorocentrum cordatum (assembly GCA_963575745.1). Lineage (NCBI taxonomy): Eukaryota > Dinophyceae > Prorocentrales > Prorocentraceae > Prorocentrum > Prorocentrum cordatum. Next base: position 464,504 of record CAUYUJ010007958.1, on the reverse strand, counting down.
GCGTGCTGCACAAATGCAAAGCACCCCCGCCTCCGTTGTGTGCAGGTGGGGGATTAGCAAATGCTCCCCCATCAAGGACTAGCTTCTGCCGCCTGCACACATCCGACCCCGAGTGCTCCAGTGTGTCTGTAGCCCCTGCTTCTGGCTCGATCGCGACGGCCAGGTCACTGCATTTTGGCGCGCCTGGGCACCGGAATGCAGAAGGGAACTAAGAATGCGATATTCTGGGCGCGCGAACGCCCAGGAGCGCAAAGTCGCACTCAGGTTGCGAATCTGGGTGCGCCTGGGCACCAGAAAGCAAAAGGGGACTCGCAATGCAATTATGCGCGGACGCCCACGCGCTAATGTGCGCTGAGCTTGCGAATCTGGGCACGCCAGCGCAGTAGAACGCAGACGGGCGTTCAGAATGCCATTTTGGGCGCGCGAACGCCGAGGAGCGCTTTGCTGCGCTGAGATTGCGAATCTCGGCGCGCCTGCGCTCCAGAACGCAGAAGGGACACAGGGTGCAATTTTGGGCGCGCGGACGCCACAAGCGCTCAGATTGCGAACGTGGGTGCGCCTGGAATCAAAACCCAGAAAGGCGCTGAGGATGCATTTTTTTTTGGGGGCGCGCTAACACCCAGGAGCGCTAAGTCACGCTCAGATTGCGAGCCCGGGTGCGCCTGGGCGCCAGAACGCAGAGAGGAGCCCAGCATGCAATCCTGGGCGCGCGGATGCCCAGAAGCCTTCAGACTGCGAATATTGGTGCGCCTGGTCACCAAAACGTTTCGCAAAGTCACGCTCAGATTGCGAACCCGGGTGCGCCTGGGTACCAGGCCGTCGAAAGGCTCAGAATGCAATTTTGGGCACGCGGACGCCCTCAGACTGCGAATCTTGGTGCGCCTGGCCACCAGAACGCAGAAAGGAACTCAGAATGCAATTCTGGGGGCGCGGGCGCCCAGGAGCGCGAAGTCGAACACAGACTGCAAAACTGGGTGCGTCTGGGCACCAGAACGTCGAAGGAGCACAAAATGCAGTTTTGGGTACGCGGACGCCCGCGAACGCAAAGTCGCGCTCAGACTGCGAATCTGGGTGCGCCTGGGCACCAGAACGCAGAAAGGAAGGAGCATAGAGTGCAATACTGGCAAGCGAATGCCACCCGAGTGCACAGTCGCGCTCAGACTGGCCGGCACAGATCTGGGAATGGCAGGCGGCGAGGGCCAGAGAGAGAGCACGGCCCCCACGGAAGCAGCAACGACGCACTCTACATTTCACCACAGGCGGCAAGAACCAGCGATAGAGTAGCCCTCACGGCGGGGTGCGAGAATGGCGCTCAGCAGCACCAGAAATGCACTGAGGACCGCACCCACTGGGCACCAACAAGGAGCCTGCGCCCCGGGACGCCCGGTCCTCTGGCGAAGAGGGCCAGAGAGCGTAGCTCGACAGGCCTGGGTTTGCCGCTCGCGAGGAGGCATGGAACCTCCACGTCGCACGAGGTAAAGCCCGCGACAATGCAGCGACCCCAAAATGACTTCTGGGTGCCGCGAGAAGGCTTTGCCCGCGAGAAGGCAGCGAGGTAACCTGCACGCAGCATGCCACACGCAACCCGGCACAGCCTGGGAGAAGTGCGGCCTGAGTTTGCCCGCGAGAAGGCAAGGGCGCTGGGTGTGCCCGCGAGAAGGCAGGGACCCTGGGTTTGCCCGCGAGAAGGCAGGGACCTTGAATTTGCCCGCGAAGGCGGAACCAGAGAATGAGAAACACGGTGGCCTGAGTTTGCCCGCGAGAAGGCAGGGAGTCTGGGTATGCCCGCGAAAAGGCAGGGACCCTGGGTTTGCCCGCGAAAAGGCAGGGACCCTCAAAACCGCCGCCAGGCGGCTGCTGCCCGCCCTGCGGGCGCCGTCCCACGCGGAGAGCGCTCGGTCACCAGAGAGCCTGAGAAGGTGGCCCCTGCCGACAAGCTCTCAGGCACGTGCCTGCGAGGGAGCGGGCAGTGCCACAGCGCACCAGGCCGTCGCTCGTGCTTTGGCCTGGCTTGGCCCTGCTCCCCGCAGAGACCGAGAGCGTCTCCTGTGGGGCGACCAGAACGGCTGACCCAACAGACTAGCACCGAGAATACTTCCGCTTCCGAAAACGCAAGCCGGCCCGCCAGGAACCGCTTGCCCGCGAAGCAGGCGCAGAGGCGTGTGAGCGGGAGCAGAGGAGGTGAGGCGAGCACGCTTGGGCCTGCTCCACATGATTTTCCTGTGCCGGAAACGAGTTTACGCTTCATCAAAATCTGACATCGCAATATACCCAGTGGCAGTACTGATTTCTTTGACAGCGTAGTTGACAAAATGCCACATTGTGAATGGTATGTTTACGTACTGTGGTGAAATGCTTGGGCAATTCCCATCGGCAGTTTTGAATACAATCAAACTCAATCTGTTTGCTGGTGGCGTGGGTTCCGAATCGATTAAGAAAAAACGCTCTGCGCACCAAGCCTGCAATCCTTCCACTTTGAACGATTTGTTGCTTCCATCTCGGTTCCGGCGTTTGTGCACAGCTCTTTGAACGGCGTCTCCTGGCGCAGCACTAGACATGCGATCGTGAACCGCCTCAGGCGTGATTCGCGGTCCGTGTTGTGCCATAATCTAATCAATCTCCTGCAGCTGCTCTTTCGTGATGGATGGTACGTCGTCTCTCGGATTCTGTGGAGTGCGCGCTGGTCGGTGTCCCCCAGCATGCTCTACAGCATTCTTTAAAACGTGGTAAGTATCATCACCAATTGGTATAAGATGGCACTTCACTTTGCATTTTGCTTCCGCTTGACATTTCCCACAAACTGCATAGAACTTGTCATTGCATGGTCCATCAATGCGTTTGAAACTCGTGTCATTGTTTTTGGCCCACCTTTTCCAAGCGTTCCTTTGTAATCCTTCTGTAGCTGTGATTCGGCTATCTGGAATGACCTCAAATCTTTTTTCTGGTCTGACCTGCGGTGCCCGTGCTTCTGTTTCGGCTTGGGCGCTCGGGGGAGAAGCAGCAAGATCGGGGGCTGGAGCCAGTTCGGGCGGATCTTGTTGTGGCGATGGGCTTCTCAAGACCCTCCTTTTTTTGGTTTTCCGTGGTTGTGGCTTCTCTTCCTCTTCGTCCTCTTCAGGGGATGCTGGCGGAGCAGGTGCAGGTACATGTGGTGGTGGATTTGCTTGTAAAGCGTCGTCCCTCTGCCTCTTGTTGTAGCCGTGTTGGGTTCGGAGTTTGTGTTTAGTGGCGTGGTCGAGTGAAACCGCCCGCCCACAGGCATCCTTTGGCGTACCGCCTCGGACGCGGGCCTCCTCGGCAACTTCCAAGCGAACCGATTGAATGTATCCCTCGAGCAGTTGTGCGAAATGAGCCATTGCTGTAGAAATCCTTCGTCTCGCTCACTTCTGTCGGGCTGTCTGGTAGCGTTTAGCCAAGACAGCATCTTGCCACACGTGCGCTATACAGTAGCAATCAGCACGAGCGCCAAAAAAAAACATGAGCTGATCCAGGAAGGCTACGGAAAAACAACACTTTGCTGCACGCGTGCGCCATCGAATAGCATAGCACAAAGAAGAGCAAAAACAACAGCACCGCACAGCACCACACAGGCACGGCACAGGCGCGGCACGGGCACCGCACAGCACCGCACTCCAAAACACCGCACAACACCGCACAACACCGCACAGCACCGCACAACACCGCACAGCACCGCACAGCACCGCACAGCACCGCACCGCACCGCACAGCACCGCACAGCACTCCAAAGCACCGCGCAACACCGCACAACACCGCACAGCACCGCACAACACCGCACAACACTGCACAACACTGCTTTCGTTTGGGTTTTCGTTGGTTTTGGTGGTTTTCGTTGTTTTTTTTTTTTTTTTTTTTTTTTTTGTTTTCGTTGGTTAGGGGGGGGCCCCCCCTCGAGACCCAGCCCGGCAAGCGCGCCGCGCGCCCCAGGGAGGGCGGGAAAGCCGGCCGCGCCGGCGAAAGCGACGCCCCAGGCGACCAGCGCCCGCGGCCCGCAAGAGGGCGCGCCGGCCTGCCAGGGCGTCGCCCCGACGACGCCGCGCGCGCCCAGGCCACGCTGCGCAACCGTTGGCCTGCAGCGTAGCCACGCGGCTCCCACGGGAGCACCGGCCGATATTTGCTACCCCGCCTCGGGCCCGGGCAACAAGGGGAGCGGGGGCGCCGAAGGGAACCGAATCACCGAATCCCCGAATGGGGACAGAAGCGGCTTGTGAGAATCTTCCTCCCCAGAACCAAAGCTTAGGGATGATAAGGGATCGTAATGATAACCACTCATTCCCTCTCCTGACCTATTGAGAACATGTAACACTATATCACTATCGCCACCTCTCAAGCGACGTGGTTCTCCAGGGAATTGCTCCGTATCGAGGCGCGAATGCACCGCAAGCAGGACACTGCGATCTTTTGCATCCGAGGCAACATGCTGTTCGAAATGCTGCAAGACATATTCAAACGTGAAAATCAGACAAGAAACCTGCCTCGCTTCTGTTTTTGATCCATACCAACAAATTCGTCAAGTCCATATCGACACGGCTTTGAAATCCAACAAAGGGATACTGGAGCAGGGACGATAGCTGAAGCAGACGGGGGCGCTGCTATTGCGAGTGGGGACGCCGCTGATCTAGAATCAGGACTCAAAGGGACAGAGCTCCTAGCTCGGACTGGCGACCCGCCCAAAATGGGCAACGGTTGGGACGGAGAGGAGGCGCTGCCACGAAATCTTTCAAGGTATCCTGGGTGCTTGGCTAAGGTGCAGCATCAGAAAAGCATCAGGCACAGGCGAGCCACAGAAAGGGCACTCGGACAAGCCTGTCATCTGAAGTGTGCGAGGGAAGCCTTTCAGACAACTGCACCAAAATTGCACTTGAACTGAGCCAATTGTGCAACGCGAACACATCCGCAAGAGTCCCGGAACACACCTGGAAGAGTCCTGGAACACACCTGGGAACACACCTGGAAGAGCCCCAGAACACACCTGGAAACGCACCTGGAAAAGTCCCGGAACACACCTGGAAGAGTCCCGGAACACACCTGGGAACACACCTGGAAGAGTCCCGGACACACCTGGGAACACACTTGAAGAGTCCCGGAACACACCTGGGAACACACCTGGAAGAGTCCCGGAACACACCTGGAAGAGTCCCGGACACACCTGGGAACACACCTGGGGGAGTCCCCGAACACACCTCGGAACGCACCTGGAAGAGTCCCGGAACACACCTGGGAACACACCTGGAAGAGTCCCGGAACACACCCGATACTTTGCACAAGCGGTTCTTTTAAACCTCTCCAAATCTTCCCATGGCTTCAAACCATGACAAAATCTTTATATATCTGCTTTCTCTCTGAAGAAGTGCATAGGTTTAAACGACCGAATAATTATGTAAACCTGTTTGAACCGAAAATCTACTTGCCCGCCTTCTGGTGGACGCTGCCGGACGCGACAGGCTCTTTCGATATGCCATGCTCGGACGCCTGCTTTTGCTGCGGCCACGGAGCCCCAGGGCTGCAGCACGAGCGCCGAGAAGATGAGCATCAGTTCCTCGTCCGAATCGCAGGGGAGCAACGGCAACTTGGTGTCCAACTCCCGCGTGCTCACCAGACCCCGCAGTGTAGCGTCGTAGCGAACCCTTGTGCTCTGTTCCCAAGCGGCTTCCAAGCACTCGCGTATGCACGCAGCAGCTGTTTGGCGCGCCACGAGCGTGGCCGGGGCGCAGTCCTCTGCCAGAAAAGGTAATTCCAGCTGAGGCCCCTGAAGCCTTCGATCGCCATGGCTGTCCGGTGGGACAAGAGCACCGCCCTGTGCGGCCCTGCTGTTGGCGGTGAAACCCAGGAGTGTCTGCGAGCCGCCGCCGCCGCTGCTAACTCCCGCTTGCCGCCGCGAAGGCAACGGCGGGTCAGGGGGCTCGGCGTGCACCAAGGCGACCGCTTCCGGGCGCGCGCCCTGCCGAGGGGACGCCGGTGCGCGCACAACAGCCACGGGCGCCAGGATCAGCTCTCGAGCGGTGGAAGAGCCCACGGGAACATTGTCTGCGAAATCATTCCTGTGAACGTGGTCTTCCATAACTAGAACCTCCCTGGGTACGGAGAAGCGAAATAAATAGCTCGTTCACGAGGGAACGAAGCGGCACACGTGAGCGGACACCCCATAGAGGCAATTTTTCACAAGTCTCGGCACGCTCTCGGTCGCAATAACAGAGCGGCGTACGAGATGCACTATGGAGCTGTATTTCGCAGAGGTTACGTACACGAGAGGCCGTGCACGGAAGAGATATGAAAGTTGCTGGGGGCGTATCCCTGAGCAGGATGGCTACCGTGAGTCAGAAAAGCTAGAACGGGACGAACCTTGGGGTTCCAAATTTCCGCCCTGAGCTACGCGGTGCTGGGACCTCACTCTAGTACTTGCAATCTGCCATCCAATGGACGACGTTGGCGGTCCTACCCGCGCCCGTGCACTTGGTGCACGGGAGGAAGCGCGGGTTCTTGAGCTCGCGGCACTTCCTCAGGGTGTGCTTCACGATGCCTTTGCCTGCCATCAAGCAGTTTTTACACACGTGATTGCTGAAGATCGTCATCATAGCGCTGCGGTGAGCATCATCGCCTTGGTACTGCCTGTCGATCCACGCTTGGAGCTTCTTGGGGGGGTTGTTGGGGATCAGCGCCGACAACTCGTTGAGGAGGTGGCTGACCAACTGCTTCCGGTCTTTGGCGGCGTCTTTGGCAGTACCGCCGCCTGCCGGGGAGGAGCCACCAGGGCCAGCACCTGAGAAACGCTGGGCTTTCGCCGCTGGCTGGCCCTCTTCCTCGAACAGCCCCTGGCCGGACGACAGCTCCGAGATGTCGAAGGACCTTTTGGTAGCCAGGCTAGTCACCAGCGCCGCCTCGCCCAAGATGAGGTCCTGGGCGAAATCGCGCAGCAGGATCTCGTGCTCCAGGGACACTGATGCGCTGGCCTTCGTGGTGCGCTTCTTGTGCTGCTTGATCGTGTGGTACATCCATGGGAGAAGAGCGGTCTTTTGAGAAGCCGCTTTCTCTGGGCCCGTGCGCTTGGCCGACTGCACGAGAGTGCAGCGGCGCTCCGTCAAGTTGAGGAGGACAAGGAGCGACCGGGCGAGCGCCTTCACATTGTCGATCGGAGCATCCGCCTTCTCCGTAAGGTAGTTTTTCAACCGGCCCCAAGAGCCGCCTTGCTCCGGGAAACACAAGCTTTTCCACCGCAACTTGGCGGCATAGCGCACCGTGGAAGCCCGCTTGAGCTCGGCCAACTCGGCGTTGCCCGGGTTGGCGGCGGACAGCGCCCAGATGTTAGCAAGCGCGGGATTCTGCTCGGCAGCTTTCAAGGTGGACGCGAGGTGGTCCGCATCCACCACGAGGTCGCGCCAAGCAGCTTCCCACTCGGCGACCGAAAGCTGGCGCAGACGGGCCCTGTACGGAAAGGCCGCGTCCGCCCGCCGCCCGCGCTCGGCCTGCACAGCTTTGCTCAGTTCAGAAGCCGGGTCCTTGAGAGCCGTAACCGCAGCGGGCACCGAGCGCGCGTTGGCAGCAGCAGTGGCGAGATCGCCGACCTCCCCTTGAGTGAACGCCTCTGTGATCTCGGCAGTGATCGCTGTCGTGATGGCGCCCGTCGGCTCGAGGGCGGCAGCGATGGCTGCCTGCGCCGCTGCTTCCGCCATTGTGACGTGGGAAACACTAGGACAGAACGAAAACAGGTCGTTGCGTTGCAATTGGCATCACTAGAGGGAAGCTGAAACGGCTGCGGCCGAAGAGGGCTAAGTTGGGGAACGCAGGCAAAGAACTGACGCCGTCAGCGCCCACAAACGTACGTCTCATGCGTCACAAGCAGAACCCGAAGACACACTAATGGATGTGTGTTCATTTTCCTCGCGCTTGCGTTTGCGCCTGTTTGGCTCCCAGCTCTGCAGTAGCAAGTGCGGCAAGTCAGTCTTCGGGCCGCTGCAGAACGCAGAGCCCGAAGGGTATCTGAAAAGGTCCGAGCCGGCAGGCCACGACCGAATCCGGTGCCATGCCTGAAGCAGGTGTGGTCGGAACCACGGGGCGCCTCTATCCTCGGGGCACAGGAGAACAATCTTGGGCGCCTCCGGTGCTTGGAGGGCGTGGTTGTCTAGCGTTGCTCTGAGAAGCTCTCTCGGCGGGTGTGCCCAGACCGTCTCTCCAGCCAGAGTTGCCTCGAATGCCGAATTTTCTGGCGAATGCCAAATCGGGGCCTTTGATGTAAGGCCTGCACGATCTGCAAACAAATCCAGTGTGAAACACACGCCCGTCCGCGACACGATATCATCAAAAATTCGCGGCCTAACACATGCTGTACGAAAGGGGTCGGAATTCCATCGCGCTGAGAATTGCATATCCCGGGAGCCCAAATCCGCAGCTCTGTTGGCTGCGCCGCTGATGTGCGCCGCGAGAGCCCAGCAGGAGGCCCGCCGCTCAGCAAATTCCAATTTCGCTGCTAACTTTTCCAACGTTGGGATGGCTCCATATCTCACGTTTGTGTAATGAACTGCGCGTGTATTGTCGGTACGGAACAGGACGCGCCAGCCTGCGAATGCGGCGGGCTGATCTTCGATGCACTTCACAATCACCCAGAGCTCTTTAAAGTTTATGTCGATCTTTTCAAGCGGTACGCCTTCGTCCACAGCCAATGTATTTGGCCACAGACCTGACACAGAGACGCCCGAATGACATAAGTGATATGACCAGCCTGTCTGTCCAGCCGCGTCGGTTTCGACCACGCGAACGGAGCCTTCTTGGGCAAGCTGAGACCAACGGCCGTATTCTGGCGACTTGTGGCCCAGTCGCCGAGCTGCCCGGCCAGATTGCGAAGCGCCCGCCTTGGTGGGGGCGCCGGGGCTTGGAGACTCCACACCAAGTTTTCGCTGCTGAGTTCAGAGAGCTGGACCGCTGGATTAGCTTGAGGACTGCGACTCCACAGCGCGTACACGCCTGCTGCGTTGAGATCAGCCCAAACAGGGTGTAGACGACGCCTTGCCCGTGGATATAATTCGCCCAAGTGAGAAGCCAGACCAGCCGCAGACGACAGCTCTTCGGCCCAGAGCTCGCGAGCATCGTCGCGCTCCAAGACAGCCGCGATGGCCTTGCATGTCTTATCACATTTGTCCTGAGATACCGTAACCACCGCATTGATGGAATCAAATATCCATCCGATCCAGCACTGACGCGTGCACGGAGGCCGGATTCCCGTAGGCTTGCTGCTGACAGGGACACCGACTTCAGCGAAACAATCCACAGCCAACTCCAAACGGTTCCATGCGATTTCTTCAGTGAGTCCCTCTCCAAACATGTCGTCCACGAAATCAAGAAGGTCCACTTCGCGAGAGGACCGAAGAAAACGCAATAGTTCCTTAATACTGGTATCGTTCATGCCGGGAGCTGGAGCGAGTCCGAAAGGCAGATATTCATATCGGCCGTATTGGCGGCGAGCTGGACAATAAAATCCCAAGAGGTCGGCGTCGACAGGGTCGACCCTCCAGTTGAAGAAACAATCCTGGAGGTCGATGGCGAACATAAAGCTGCCGTGCCGGAGGCGCGACACAGCCATGTCCAAGGTCCCGTATGCAACGCCAACTTCCGGGAGCCGCTCATTCACACGACCTCGCCGCAGATCCAAAATCAGACGTGCTTGCCATCGATCCTCTTCTGGGAGCGAGGTGTCCACACCTTCCCTGGGCTTGAGCAGGAGGGCACAAGGATTGATGTTGAGACTTGGTGGGCGCTGTCCGCGCGGGAATAGGAAGACTTTTCCGAGTTGCTCTAATCTGTTCCACTCGGCCAACGCCCACGAATCATTCTGAGCAAGCGACGGGTGGTTGGGAACATGCCTTGGCGCAGCTGGTTGAGCCCCCAAGGCTTGACAATTTCGCCATTTGTCCAATAAGTCGGGCCGCGCCCCAAGCTCACGTAGTTTGTCTAGCCGTAGAGCGAGACCGCGAATGCCATCCCACCACGTCAAACATAGATTTGCCTGGCGCACCTCTCTGCAGATGTGCCAACCGATCGCTCATGGGGGCGAGACAGAAGCTTATCTCGAACCCAAATGCTTACGGATCCCCTGTGCTGCACATGCTGCGGCCGCTGGCAGGATGTTGCATATGACCCGATGATCTCCAGCAATGGCCAGTCCTTCCGACTATGTGAAAGCACTTGCCAGAAATGGCTGCGCGCCCGCGGCGCACGACACGTGACCGGCGCTGGAGGCGAGTTGCTGTTTAAGGAAAGAGCAGAAGAACCCTTCCGCCCCCTTATCCCCCTCTGCGACCTGAATGCACCATCCAGGCCAGCAGAGGGCGTCATAGGGGCGCGGCAGTACAGACAACAGGGAAACCCCACCATCAGACTCAGCATCTCCGCTCAGTATTTGCATCTGCGGCTGCACCCACATCAATCCGCGGGCACGCGGCGTCTGCTACGACCTGTCTGGAATCTTTATTTATTCCAGTTCACGGCCACAGCTGCGCCCACACATTCGCTGTCAAGTCAACGAGAAAGGATGGAGGGTAACTGATTGATGGATGGTAGAGCGCCCGTTTTGGGCGATGCTGTCCTCCTGGGCGGTTCGCGGGAAGGCTTACGCACGTTACCCGCTACTTGCAGCCTCGGCGGTGGACTGCAGCTCAGCAGAATGGCTGATTAGAGCCAATCTTGAGAAAACATCCGACCTGGACGGCCGACTTGCGAAATCCGACATGGATAAATTCCCGCCGGAATCTGCATCAATTTGTAGCCTCCTGGGCCAGATTTCCACGAGCCGCACCAGAATTGAATTCTGAGTACGCTAGTGAAAAGGCGTCAGCATGGACTTCAGACCACGTGCGCCATTGGACGCAGGGTCTCGGGGTCGGTCGGGGGCGGGCAAACACGCCCGCCCCCGTTGTGTGCAGGTGGGGGGTTAGCCACCCAGAGGATCCATATCCTCCGAAACGGGACCGGGCACGAATCTAAGCCATAGATGCATTAGATCAATGAACGGGGCCGGAGCTAGATAGTCAAGAGCGGGGCCGGAGCTAGATAGTCAAGAGCAAACGGGACCGGCCTTAAACCATATACATAGAAGAGTATTATACATAGCTATCAAGCAAGTATACGCCACAGGCTCGAACTTCTCTGAAACAATTACTCCGACGGAAGAACCCCGCATAAGAATCCTCTGGGCGAATCTGGAAAAAGCCATCACCGTCGCCCTCGTGGTTGGTGAGGCGTCCTGCCTGTCTCTTCTGCGTATATTTCCTCTCGCCTTGGCGCGGGCCCCCCTTCCACTCCTTACGTTGTCCCCATCCTCGCCCCCCTGTTTGTTCCGCGCCCCGCCACCTCCTCCCCTTCCTGTTGCACGAGCGCGCATGTCGATGTTCCTCGGCGCCGTCGCCGCCACGGCCAGCACAGGCGCGTTCTCTACTGGTCACGTCGCGCAGCCGTTGGGACAACCCCGCGGGCCAGGCTGTCGGGACAACCCCGCCCTGGCGCGCAAGACCAAGCCGTTGGGACAACCCCGCGGGCTTCGAGCGAGGCGCAGCCGCGCTCAGGCGGAAGGCAGCACGAAGCCCAGCTCTGCCGCGAGCTGCTTCGCCTCCGCCCTGGACAAAACCGCTCTCTCGTCGAACTCCAGGAGCGCCTTCCGCAGGGACGCCGGCGGCCCGCACTCCAGGAACTCTCGCGGCGGCGGCCGCAGGATCAGCATGTTCCGCATGCACGTGGCGCGGGAGAACATGACGTAGAGGTGCAGCCACCACTGCTCGTCCGACATGCCCGTGCGGCCAGCGCCCTCGTCTCTCGCGCAGTCGATGGTGACGCCCTTGCGCAGCGTCTGGCCCTGCGACAGCGTGGAGGTCAGGTAGGACGCGTGCGTCAGGGTGAACCCCGAGCGGCGCACGCTGTGCGCCCCCGAGCTCTGCCATGTGAACTCCCTTTCGCTGGGCCTGAACATCAGCAAGCTCCGCGCCCGCGCCTCGGCCTGGCCGTCGTCGTCGGCGCCTTCGGCGCCCTGTCGCAGCACCTCGGCGACCTGAAGAGCCCAAAAACTTCCTTGTTGCGTCCAAAATGTGGCCTGGGAGCTGTGTTCTGGCAGCGCGAGAACCCAAAATTGACGACAGTTACAAGGTTCCGATGACCCGCTCGGATTACCAACATGCTCTGCGGGCCCCATAGGGGGAAGGCTCCCGCCTGAGACTTCCTCGCAATTCACTCACAGACGAGGCTCCCGCCTGAGACTTCCTCCATATTCAGGCTTGAGGAACCCAAAAATGACGACAGTTACAAGGTTCCGATGACCCGCTCGGATTACCAACATGATCTGCGGGCCCCATAGGGAGGGGGCTCCCGCCTGAGACTTCCTCACAATTCACTCAGAGACGAGGCTCCCGCCTGAGACTTCCTCCAAATTCAAGCTTGACGAGCCCAAAAGTGACGACAGTTACAAGGTTCCGATGACCCGCTCGGATTACCAACATGATCTGCGGGCCCCATAGGGAGGGGGCTCCCGCCTGAGCCTTCCTCAGAATTCACTCACAGACGAGGCTCCCGCCTGAGACTTCCTCCAAATTCAGGCTTGAGGAGCCCAAAAGTGACGACAGTTACAGGTTCCGATGACCCGCTCGGATTACCAACATGATCTGCGGGCCCCATAGGGAGGGAGCTCCCGCCTGAGACTTCCTCCCAATTCACTCACAGACGAGGCTCCCGCCTGAGACTTCCTCCATTTTCAAGCCTGGGGAGCCCAAAAGTGACGACAGTTACAGGGTTCCGATGACCCGCTCGGATTACCAACATGATCTGCGGGCCCCATAGGGAGGGGGCTCCCGCCTGAGATTTCCTCGCAATTTACTCAACGATGATGAGGATGAGGATGATGAGTGGTGGTGAAGATGAGTGGTGAAGAGGATGATGATTGATTGTGAGTGGTGGTGGCGATGATGATGTTTGAATGAGGATGATGCCGATGCCGATGATGATGATGATGTTCGTGAGCGTGTGAGAGAGTGCGAGTGATGATGATGATGAGTATGTGAGTGACTAAGCATGTGAGAGAGCATCATCGATGATGCTGATGAGGTTGATGGTGAGAGAGTGTGAGTGAGTGTGAGTGGGTGGGTGGGTGTTCCTGTTCCTGCGCGGGGTGTCCAGAGAAAACAAGAACCCCACTTCGGATGTGGGGGAAAAAAATCTCCTTCCGCCGTCCTCTCCACCTCCCTCCCCCCGTCCCCCTCCCGTGATATGTGCGTGTGTGTATGTATGTGTGCGTGCGTGGAAGAGGCGGGGGGTCGTCGTCGTCGCCGCCACCGCCGCCGCCGCAGTCGCTGTCGCGGCCGTCGTCGATATCGTGGTCGTCGATGTCGCCGTCGTCGTCGTCGTCGCCGTCGCCGCCGTCGTCGCCGTCGCCGCCGTATGTCGCCGTCCTCGCCGTCGTCGCCCCCTGCCCGCCGCTCCGTCGACGTCGTCGTCGTCGTCGTCGTCATCATCGTCGTCGCCGTCATACGTGTCGGGGGGATGAAAATGACAACAAAAGGAATATAGGAACCCATGGATCAACCCATGGCGCAACCCATGGACAGGCCCGATGGCGCAACCCATGGGCAGGGCCGATGGCGCAACCCATTCGGCGACCTATGGCGCAACCCATGGGCAGGCCCGATGGCGCAAGCTATGGCGCAGTGCGTGTCCCGAGGCGCAACATATGGGCGCGCATGGCCTGGCCCTCCCCCTCATCTTCCCTCCCGCCATCCGCCGCCGACGCCCGCGCTCCTCACCCGCAGCCGTTTTGGCGCATGCCTGCGAGGAAGCGGGCGAACGTGGAGGTGTGCCCAGGCCCGTACGGCTACCGCCCGCCACAACCCTGGTGCACGCCTATCGGGCGTAGTCTCGTGATGGCCACCTTGCGCGCGGAGTTAGAGCTGGCGGCGGATCGCGGCGCCGAGAGTTGCGACGAGGCTGGCACGGTGGAGATCGGGAAGTCGCAGACTGTCGCGAAGGTGGATGTCCACAGCCAGGACACCGAGACGGCCGAGGTGGCGGCGTCCATGCCACGCGCGGCCGATGGGGGCACAGTGGATGAGTCGGCGTCGCAGACGTTGCCCGACACGTGCTCGCAGTTTCGCCCGACGCGAGCTCCGAAGAAGAACAAGCCCATCGACGTCCACGCGCCAGATGAGGAGCGGAGGGAGTGGTCGCCGCCTGGTGCTGACGGCGACGCCGCCGAGGATGACGCAGATGCAGAGGTGCTCGATGGCGGCGGCAACCAGATCACGTTCGAGGACCAGCTGAAGCTGGCGGAGGTGATCTCTTCGCAGCACCCGCAGCCCGATCCACCGCAGTTCGACGCAGAGGAGCTCAAGCAGGCAGAGCTGCTCTCTCAGCAGCATCCGCAGCCCAAGCCGCCAGAGTTCGATGCTGATCAGTTGAAGCTGGCGGAGGAGCTGTCGCTGTCGCAGGCAGAGGCTGCGACTCAGCTTCCAGATGCATTGCCTCCGCCGACCGACTCAGATGTCCAGCGGTTTATCGAGCGTACCAGGGCGGATGCAGTGGCGACTGATGTAGATTCTGCGCTGGCTGAAGACATGAAGGCGTCTCTCGATGACGCTAAGAAGAAGGGCATCTACGTGGACCCACCTGAGTTCAGCGCCTCGTCTGCATGTTCGGACGGCCGCACGGCGCGACCGCAGGTGCCGTCCATGGCTTCGACGAGGGCGACATCGGCGACGGGATCCAAGGTTTCGTCGAGGGCTCCGTCGGCGGCTCCACCGTCCAGGGGTTCGTCGAGGGCGCATTCACCGTCGAGGGCGCCGTCGGTGGCCCCGCCCAGGGCTTCGTCGAGGGCGCCGTCTCCGTCGAGGGCGCCGTCGGTGCCCCCGCCGTCCAGGGATTCGTCGAGGGCGCCGTCGCCGTCGAGGGCACCGTCGGCGGCCCCGCCGTCTAAGCCAGGCCTCTTCATCGCGAGGCAGGCGCCTGCAACTCCAGCGCAGGCACTACCCTCCCCCCCCCTACCATCCTTAAGTAATTATCCTTCTCCTTTTCATCCCATATCCCCTCTCCTCCTCCTCGCCCTCATCCCTCCCAGCCTCGCTCACACCTCCTTCCAATGATCCCCCTCGCCCCCGCCCTCTGCAGGGCGATCGGGCCACGCCGACGAACACCCCGCCCAAGCATCCGAAGGCGGTGGCCGCGGCGGCAGCGAAGGCGCTCTTCAAGCGCGTCGAGGACCATTTTTTCTTCAACGCTTTACGCCGCAATTCATATACATCCTCCTTATCCGCCTCCTCCTCCTCCTCCTCCTCCTCATCCTCCTTCTCCGCCTCATCCTCCTCATTATCCTCCTCCTCCTCCTCATCCTCCTCATCATCTTCATCCTCCTCCTCTTCCTCCTCCTCCTCCTCTTCCTCCTCCTCTTCCTCCATTCATTCATTCATTCATCGATGAGGCGGACGGTTCGAAGCCTATGCAGAGCAGGAAGAGAGGTCAATCAAGGAATATGGAATAGAGAGAGAGAGAGAGAGAGAGAGAGAGAGAGAGAGAGAGAGAGAGAGAGAGAGAGAGAGAGAGAGAGAGAGAGAGAGAGAGAGAGAGAGAGAGAGAGAGAGAGAGAGAGAGAGAGAGAGAGAGAGAGAGAGAGAGAGAGAGAGAGAGAGAGAGAGAGAGAGAGAGAGAGAGAGAGAGAGAGAGAGAGAGAGAGAGAGAGAGAGAGAGAGAGAGAGAGAGAGAGAGAGAGAGAGAGAGAGAGAGAGAGAGAGAGAGAGAGAGAGAGAGAGAGAGAGAGAGAGAGAGCAAATCACGTGAGAGGGTGAGATTTCACATTCCTCCTCCTCCTCCTCCTCATCCTCACCCTCGTCATCCTCGACGTCCTCACCCGCCCTCCCCATGCTCTTCCTCATTATCCTCCTCCTCGCCATCATCGTACCCATCCTGCTCCTACAGCGGGCGACGACGACGACGACGATGACGACGACGACGACGACGACGACGACGAAGTCGACGACGACGACGACGCCGACGACGACGACGACGACGACGACGACGGCGACGACGACGACGACGACGACGACGTCAACCTCCCACCAGACTTCCTTGTCCTCCTCATCATCGTCATCCCCCTCGACGTTTGGTCTGGAACGGGTTGGGGTCGGCGGATCGGCTGTCAAATTCACGTCCGAAATCACATGCATGTGAACTGACGCTCGACGTTTGGTCTGGAACGGGCTGGGGTCGGCGGATCGGCGGTCGAATTCACATCCGAAATCACATGCATGTGAAATGGCGTGTGAAACGGCGTGCGAGCGCACTCATCCGTAGACATGTCGGTTCGAGTGACAACAGGGGTTGTCTGACACTCGGATCGGTCAGCCCGCGGGGGACGCGGGGAGGGCATTGCAATGTCATCGTACGAGGTCACCAAATACACGGCCGCATTCCTCATGCACATTACGACGGCGAGTGCTCACCCACCCCCACCTCATATAGTTCGTCCTTCATCCTCCTCCTCATCCTCCTCCTCCTCCTCATCCTACTCCCTCCTCCTCATTCTCCCTCCTCCTCCTCTTCCTCCTCCTCCTCCTCCTCCTACTACTACAGTGCAAGGCCGATCAGATATCGCACTCGACTGCGAAGCTGCACATCAACTCCCACGACCAAGACACCCTCATCAAACACAAGTGCTTGCTGAAAGCGGTGCGCGAGGCTCGTGCACTGTGCGGCGGCCACCGCCTGACGCAGAGCGTGGCCCAGGCATATTGATATATATATATATATATATATATATATATATATATAGTCCTCCCTCCTCCTAGCACCTTAAATTGTACTTCTCTTACCTTCGGACATCCAACCTCGCCCACCCCTCCACCTCGCACTCACCCATATCCCCAGGATGCACTTGAGGAAGTAGCGCGCCGAAACGAGGAGGTGTGGGACCTCGCCGATCAGCGAGAAAACTGGGCACACGATCAGGCCATGATGATCCGAAACATGATTCGCGATGTCGACCAGTCCATCTCGAGGACAGCACCGCTAGCCAAAATATATAATAACCACACCTCACGATGATATTGCAATGCAGTTGTATAAATCTGATATCCACTCGCACGGTCGACAGGGCCGCCAAGTGGGCGCTTGAGTTCATGGTTCGCGGCGAGGAGCCCCCCGAGGTCAAGACGCCCACCCCGGGGAAACGGTCGGCCGCCAAGGTGGCCTCGGATGAGAAGCCCGTGAAACGGCAGAAGAGCGTGCAGTGTCTCGAGGTGCTCGAGACGAAAGACGGTTGGGCTCTCGGCTGGAACGGCCCCATGCAGGCCAGGGGGGGGGGCATCCGAACGCGCATCTAAAGCTCCCTGGATCACTTGGGAGAGGGAGGTGATTAACGGGAGACACGTGAGGGGAAGGGGGGATGGATGGAGGAAGGTATTTAGGAGGGAGGGGTGGGGATAATCGAGGGGGGTAGATGCACTTTCGGCATCTCCCCCCTTCACAGTCCGCGTGGCGCTACAAGAGTGACGCCCGCAAGCCGTCCCCCGAGTTTGCGAGGGGCGAAGTGGCCCCGGACTCCGAGCTCGTGGTGGCCACCTTTCCAGACGGGTTCAAGTGGTCCGTGGTGGGCGTGGAGAAGTCGATGATCGAGACGGCTATGGAGGGCAATATTTTTTGGAGAGGAGAGCTCGACGGCGTCAAAATTAAGTGCATCACCGTGCACAAGCACGACGCAACGTGGACTCAGGTGTTGAAGACGGGTGGGCAGGTCATCCAGCTCAGGGGTTACCCCATGACGCACCACGAGGCCGCGAAGATCATGATGATGGAGTGCGCCATCCAATACCTACAGGGGCGCGTCGACAAGATCGGCTGGAAGAAGAAGAAGGACGAGTGGCTCCAGAGCGTCGGCGTCTTCAAGGGCAAGGGGAAGGCGAAGGCGAAGGCCAGGGCGAAGGGGGGCACGGCCAAGGCGAAGGGCAAGGCCAAGGCGAAGGCCAACGTCGTGCCGAAGAAGATCGTTGCCGACCATGACGACGCAGAGGATGAGGAGGACGAGGACAATGGTAACGACTCGGCCGAAGAAGCAGATGATGCCGATGGCGGAGCTGATGATGCAGGCGTGGACGACGCGGAGGGCGAGCGTGACGAGATTCAAGAGGAGGATGAGGATGAGGAGGCTGCGGGCGGGTTGGCAGAGCTGAACACGGCGCCGATCCAGGCCGATGCAACGCCGAGCGCTGGCAAGACCGAGCGGGGCGCTGGGAGGGCCGCCGTCGAGAAGCAGAAGGGCATCGAGGATGTCGCGAAGGGCATCGAGAAGATCGGCGCGGGCATCGAGAAGATCGGCGCGGGC
This sequence comes from Prorocentrum cordatum, assembly GCA_963575745.1. Taxonomy (NCBI): domain Eukaryota; class Dinophyceae; order Prorocentrales; family Prorocentraceae; genus Prorocentrum; species Prorocentrum cordatum. Next base: position 446,152 of record CAUYUJ010007958.1, on the reverse strand, counting down.
ACGAAGGGGGTGCACATCAACTCCTGCAAGGCGGTGCAGGGCTCGAGCGTCTCTGGTGCAGCGGGCGCGGCGCGCTCGTCGAAGTTCACCCCTGAGCCGATTCCAGAGGATGACTTCTTCTAGAATCGTGCGCTGTATTCCACCGACGGGGAACACATACGCGGCCTCTTCGGGGCCTTGGGGCGACGGCATCATCATCCCATCAGTCATCATCATCATCCTCATCATTCTCCTCCTCCTCCACCGCCTCCTCGACGTTGAGCCCATAACGGGTTGGAGTCGGCGGATCGGCGGCCAAATTCACATCCGAAATCACATGCATGTGAAATGGCGTGTGAAACATAACCATCATCACCATCATCATCAGCATCATCATCATCATCATCCCCATCATCATCATTATCATCATCATCATCATCACCACCACCACGGAGACAAATCAGATGAGGATGGCAGAAGTAACGAGTGGGAGCGAAGGGCACGGCTAAACCACACGTCTTCAGGACGAAGCCTTCAAGCCGAACCACGACGAGGCGCAGATTGCGGACATGCTGCAGAAGATCTACGACAGCTCGCTGTACTCCAACCTGATGCAGCACAAGGGGTTCGACAGCATAACTCGTGCGATGGATGTGCTCAGGAAGGACGTGGACGAGAACGGCGTCCTCACGATGCCTGGCAAGTGGTGCGTCACCATCGACGACGCCGAGTCGCGCGGCGGCGACGACGCGCCGAATGCCAGCGACAAGGCGGGGCGCAACCTTGGCACCGTCGACGAGGAGGCTGCGTTTTGGGAGTCAGTCAGGAGATCAGATTTCAAGGTGCCGACTGACACGCGGCTTTCGCCCGTGGCAGGCAGATGGAATACCGCCAAGAACAACGACCCCGAGCTGGCCGCGCGGTGCAACGCCATCACAGGCGAGAAGAAATGCCAGAAGAGGGACGCCTTCAGGAGGGAGTGGGCGCAGGGCAAGTACAACACGGTGATGGACGCTCGGCGTGCTACCAAAATGAGGAGGGCGAGGATGATGGCGAGGAGAATGATGGGGATTGAGCGGATGTGATGAGGAGGAGACGGAGGGCGAGGATGAGGAGGGCCATATGGGAAAGGAGGATGAGTGGATCGCAATGAGGATGCGGACGGGGCGGATGATGATGAGGACGATGAGGCGGAGGACGATGGGAGTTGCGGATGAGGAGGATGATGGGAGCGGGGGAGACGAGGGATTAGGGGACTTGGAGAGGGAGGCGGTCCGCCCCCTTCCCTTGCTGCCCCAGGAGACAAAGAAGCGTAGCAGGTCCATCATCAAAACGGAGTACACGAACGGGAAATATTTACCCCTGGGTCGGATCGCCTGGCTCGAGGGCGGCGGCGTCCTGGGGTGGCGCCAGGCCACCCATCATTCAATCGTCCACGCTCGCACCCCACCCCCCCTCCCCCTGGGCGGGGGGGGTCGACGGCGATCGATGGCGACGGCGACGGCGACGACAACGGCGACGACGACGGGGGTAAGCTTGGCGAGCGCCAGGCGATCATGAGCGTGAGCAAGACCATGCAGATGGGGCCGCCGTGGATCATGTACGATCCCCTGAGCGAGAGCCTCCGCAGCCTCTACATTGAGATCGTCGGGGCCTCGAACAGCTGATCGATACTGGTTTGCCTACCCGAGGTCTCGGACACCGATCGTCGTCGTCGTCGTCGTCGTCGTCGTCGATCATCGATCGTCGATCGACGATCGTCCTCATCTTCCTCCTCCTCCTCCTCCTCCTCCTCCTCCCTCATCCTCCTCCTCCCCCATCCTCGCCCGCCTCCCCATCCTCCTCATCCCCCTCCCCTCCTCCTCATCCTCCGCCTCCTCCTCATCAACCCCCACCCCGCTGCCTCCCCCCCCCCTCTTCGCCCCGCCCTCATCATCCTCATCCTCCTCCTCATCCTCCTCCTCATCATACTCCCCCTCCCCCTCATCCTCCTCCCCCTCCTCCTCCTCCTCCTCCTCCTCCCCCTCCGCGTCCTCCCCCCCCCCTCCTCCTCCTCCTCCTCCGCCTCCTCCTCATCCTCTTCATCATCATCGTGATCGACATCATCATCGTCATCATCAGCAACATCGTCACCCTCCCCTTATCATCATTCTCGTCCTCCTCCACCTCCCCCCCTCCTCCGATTCCTCCTCCCCCCCCTCCTCATCATCCCCCCCCTGGCGCGCCGAGGGCTTCAGCAAAGTGTTCCAGGAGGCGTGGGACATGCACACCACGTGGAGCAATGTCGAGCACGACGCCGCACCGTCCGCGGCAGCGCTCGTTGTGGCGGGAGCGGGCACATCAGCGGGCGAGGCGGTGGCCCCCAAGAAGCGCAGGCTGGGCAACAAGACGTCCGACCCCGCAGCGCCCGCTAGCGAGGGCGCCGTCGTGAACATGATCGAGGGCGCCGAGGAGCACGATGGCAAGGGCACGGGCAAGAGCAAGACGAGCAAGGGCAGGCGTGAGGAGCCCGCGGCGGACGGGTCCGCCACCAACGAGACGCCGTCGCAGAAGAAACGGCGCATGAAGGAGGAGGCCCGTCTGGCCGACGTCAAGGAGGCAGAGGAGAAGCAGCATAAGGAGCACTTGTCCAAGTGCCGCAAGGCACTCGACGACTACAAGTCGTTCATGACGGTGGCGAACCATATAAAGGACGCGGTGCAGAAGAAGATGGTGGGCTGGGAGTGGGCACTCCGCGACCAGGACTACCCGAAGTTCGTCGAGCTGCTCGATCGCATTGACCAGAGGGTGCTGTCGTCCACGAAGCTCCAGAAGGCGGTGACGATCCAGTTCGCCAAGCTCAAGAAGGAGGTCGGCGTGGCCAACTACGCCGACACGCTTGGCGAGGTGCTGGCCCTCGGCGGCGACGCGGTCAAGCTCGAGAGGTTCATCAAGCTGCTGCAGGGCGTGTACGCGCTGAAGAGTGCCTGATATGTCAGGCTAGCCTGTCCTCATCCTCATCCTCATCATATTGCCTCCTCCTCCACCGACCTCCCCCTCCCCCGATCGCACAGTCTCCATCCTCCCTCTCATCTCCAGCCGTCACCAGTACTGTCGAGCTGATGGGGATGTTTCAGCCAGTTGCGCAGTGTACACTAGGTGCAATCTCGCCCCGGTCCCCTTTCGTGCGCCCCCGGTCCCGTTTCATGGCGTCGACTGCGGATCCAAACGAAAACTTGCATGTGAAAAACCTACCATTTCACATGCATGTGAAATTGCATGTGAAGTGCGTTATACCTGTAAAAACACACGGTGCAATGCATGTGAAATGGTTTCATCTTCAATTTCACATGCATGTGAAATTGCATGTGAAATGGATCCCAGTCGTCGAGGCTGTATTTGGCCAGGTTTCATTCTCGCTCTGCTGTGTGGCTGTTTGCAGCCAGTGAGGCCATCAGATCAGATCTGTGGCCGAGTGCATTCGTGGTTGATCATGGTGCGACGCGCCGCTCTGTCTGGCACATGGGTGTTGCTCGTGGAAAACGCTAGCGCCCATCAGTCAGGCCCCCATATGTGCGGCAATGCGTTTCGTCGTCGTCGTCGTCGTCGTCGTCGTCGTCGTCGTCGTCGTCGTCGATCGTCGATCGTCGATCGTCGATCGTCGTCGTCGTCGTCGTCGTCGTCGTCGTCGATCGTCTTCGTCGATCGTCGATCGTCGATCGTCGTCGTCGTCGTCGTCGTCGTCGGCGTCGGCGTCGGCGGCGGCGGCGGCGGTGTCGTCGTCGTCTTCGTCGTCGTCGTCGTCGTCGTCGTCGTCGTCGTCGTCGTCGTCGTCGGGGGGGTGCGCTCTCTGCGGCCGCCGCCCCCGCCACGAGAGCAACAACTTCGAGGCCCCGCGTGCCCCGTGCTGCGCGTTGCTCCAGAGAGACTGAGGAGGATGATGAGGAGGAGGAGGCGGAGGAGGAAGAGGATGAGGAGGAGGAGGAGGAGGATGAGGAGGAGGAGGAGGAGGAGGGGGAGGAGGAGGATAATGATGATGAGGAGGAGGAGGAGGATAAGGAGGAGGTGGAGGAGGAGAATGAGGAGGAGGATGAGGAGGTGGAGGAGGAGGAGGATGAGGATGGGCTGGTCAAGATAAGCTCAATATCGAGAAGAGGAGATGGACACTGACGCCGCCGACCGACCGACCGACCGACGACGACGACGACGACGACGACGACGACGATGCCGACGCCGACGCCGACGCCGACGCCGACGCCGACGCCGACGACGACGACGACGACGACGACGACGACGACGACGACGACGACGACCACGACCACGACGACGACGACGACGACGAGTGCGACATCGGGGGATCATCGCATCGCCTCGAACTCGCGAGGGTCCGATGTCGGTTGGCGGCATCAGCAGTCGGGATTGCACCGTTGCCACCCCCGTGCAGAACTTACTCCGCGTGTCCGACCCTCCCCCCATCGGGGGCACCAGTTGGCGGAATGCCCATGGAGGCAGTGGGGGTTGGAGGGGAGGGGTGGGGATGGACATAATGTGCAACCGCTGATGATGATGATGATGATGATGATGCTGATCATCATCGTACTGATGATGAGTACGATCAGACGGATGTCGATGGTGATGATGAGCATAATTCAGGAGGGGAAGAAACACACCGACACAATTAATCAACGACCCCCAGGAACATATATGACAATGTGTGAAGTGGGGGGAATACAAAAAAAACACCAAGCAAATATGGGAAACTATGGAGAATCCTGTTATGTGTGTGTATTTATGTGTGTCTCAATTCCCCGTCAATACTGTGCAACCGCTTTGGATCTAGCCATGGGCAGATCTCGGACGCGCGCGCCTCCAGGGCAGCGCAGATGGGAGCCGACTGCAGTTGAGCAAAGGGCCGCTGGATCAAAGTTGTTGGCAAAACTTATCGAGTTGTACGCCGCTTGCAAGCTATCAGCAAAAGGCTTCACGACATTGTGCTGGTTCTGCCAGCAAGCCCACGTGCAGGGGGCCTCGTTCGAACGGTACGCCGTGCGGCCAGACCAGAAGACGGACGGCAACTACCAGAAGCATTTGGACACAGTGCTCCCTGAGTCCAACGCCACAGAGGTCGACGTATACGTGCCGCAATCAGATAGGCGGTTTGGACGAGTCGTGAGACCTGTCAGGACTAGATTGGTGTTTGAAAGTATCGACGAGGAGCTGAGGTACGATCCAGAGATCAAGCTGAAGCTGAATCGACCACCGACTGGCGACGATGTGATGACAGCACCAGTGTACGCGGACAATCACGTCGTTCGCCAAGCATTTGCCGACGGCGCACAACGTCCTCTGCCGCTTGCGGTCTACTTAGATGCAGTGCAATATCAGGCCCAAGCAGCGGGGCGTGCAGACAATGTCTTGGGCCTGTGGGTAATAAATTTACTATCAGGGCGGAGGCACTTTGTCTCTGCCCTGAAAGGGTTGGACCAGTGCAGCTGCGGGTGCCGCGGCAATTGTTCTGTGTTCCCTATGATGCACAACTTGGAGTGGCAATTCAAATGTATGCTCGAGGGCCGCAGGCCAGAGGTCATGGACGACGGTCGCGCGATGCCAGCTGGTCACGCGACTGGCACGAACCTGACGTACAACGCAGTGTTGGTGTACGTGAAAGGTGATTGGGCGGAGCACTCGCACAGCCTGTCGTTATCGCCGTGGGGTGCATACTGGAGCCCGTGTCAGTATTGCGAGCTCACGCAGGACATGCTTAGGACCGCAGACAGCAGCATGTCGAGCCCGCATCCCACGTGGCCATTGCGGGCGGCCGACTCGTACCACCAATCGTGTGCCGCGTGTGAGGTGCATGTCGTGCTGCAGACCAATGCCCATCGAAAATCATTGTTGAGTGTTCTCAGGTGGGTTCGCCCCCACAAAAAAATTGTGGGAGACTTGTTGTGACGGGCCATGCTGTGAATGGCGTGGTGCTCAACGTCGGCGACCGCTTGGTGCCGTCTTCCGCCCTTCTGGATATCGCGGCCGTGGAGACATGCGAGTTACCCAGGCGGGTCACTCTTTGGCGAGCAAGGTTAGACCATGACGGGCGCGTCATGGATCCAGTGAATGGCAGATGCCCGATTTTCTCACGTGCGATCGGAACCTCGCCATATCATAATTTGGCAGTTGATAGTCTCCACACGATTTTCCTGGGGGTGGCGATGCGGTGGATGAGCGCGGCGCTCTGGCGGCTCGCCTTGACGAATCCATGGAATGTCAAAGGGTCGCTCGAGCAGGCGTTGCCCATAATCGTCACCATGATCAAGCTCGACATGGACAAGTGGGAGCGGGACCCCGCCAACCAGGTTCCCAGCGGACGGTGCCCTGGGCATTTATCCGTGAAGATGCTGGGCAAACGACGTGGGTTTACATTCCAGGACTCCTTTGTATCATATCATCTTTACCTGATTGATCGCCACATTGATGCGATGATGTATCGGATTGTCGTCGGATGGGGGATGATGGATGATGGAGGGCTGTCAGACGATGAGAAGAGGGGGATTGGCATGGGAGGAGGAGTAGAAACATGATGATGAGGAGGGTGATATGAAGTGGGCGGAAATAGGGGGGTCTAGAACTCAAGGAACCGATGGGGGCTGTACTTGCGTCTAGGGCCCGAGCCATCGGCGATAGGTCGGGTCATCTCGTGCCGACTCGGGACCAGATGACCGAGCCATGATCCCAACGATTTCGACACCCCCCACCCCCCCCCCCCCATAACTTCTCGAACGGCACCGTCAAACAATGTTGGCGAATCCCGAGAACTACACCAGTGACCAAATCATGTGGGCGCAGCACGGGGTTTTGCTGCCTACAGTCTTAGATATCGACGCTTACGGTGATCATATTGGTGAGCGCGACAATTCCGAATCAGAGTCTGAGAGGGGCCCATGCGATGTTGACGATGATTTCGACCCGCTCGACGACGATAGCGGCGACCCGTTCGATGATGATGGCGAGGATGGCGACCCGTTCGACGCCGATGGCGATGATGGCGAATAACAGCCGATTCATATGGAAACCGAACCGATCCACGCGGTGCCAGATGAAGGGCATGGCAACGACCCGAGCGTTCCCAAGTCCAACGAATTTGACGACGAATCGAATGGCGACACGATCGCCCTCCTCGCCGACCAGCCGAGATCTGAGCCACATGACGGCGTCGACCCGTCGAAGCCACACGCCGATGGGTGTGAGTCTGATGTAGCAGAGCTGGTCACGGACGACGAGGACGGTTGGGCACCAATGTTTTAAACCCAGAGTGGGAATCACATGCATTTTCACATGCATGTGAAAATGCATGTGATTCAGCATGTCAGTGCCCGCCGTCCCCGTCCTCTCCCCCGCCCATTCCCGACCCGCCCCTCCTGCGGTATTCTTACCCGCACTCTTCGCGCCAGGATCGCCCCCTGGACCCTGGAGATCGCGAAACCCTGGGGCCAATGAGTGCGGGTGATTTGTCAGCCGCCTGTGTGCGATGCTCCGCGACGACCAGCCAGGGAATATCATTGCCTTGTCCTGTGTGCGATCGTGAGTTGCAGTGACTCGATGTTGTCTGTGTAGTCGGTTCGATTGTAAATGCACCGCCTTCAGAATACCCGCCACGACGGTACATCGATGTCGCTGAAGGGCGGTGAGGTCAGCATTTTGGTTCCGTTTGTCCAGAGCGAGCTCCGAGGCCACGGGGGGATGGACGTGTTTGGGACGCCTTTGATGGGAGCTGGGGCATCTTTACTTACATTGATCACCGAGTTCAAAAAGCACACCGTTATCCCATCCGACCGTGGCATGGAGACTTTGAGACGGGCCCTGGATTCTCATTTGCAGTGCATCGATGCGGCGGGTATCAGACGTACTCCAAAACACCATCTACTTTGCCATCTCGTGCACAGGCCAGATCAGGATGATCAAACGAGAGAGTGGTCATGGCGGTGGTGGCGCTGGCCTCGTCGCGTCGTCGTCGTCGTCGTCGTCGTCGTCGTCGTCGTCGCCGTCGCCGTCGCCGTCGCCGTCGCCGTCGCGGTCTGCGCCACCCCATCATGACACCTCGCATATACACCACACTCCCCCTCACCCTTTCATGTCCCATCACACTCCACACTCCCCCACGCTCTCTCCCTCCCGCCATCCCCCCCTCCCTATCTCTCTCGCTCTCCCTATATATACACATATAAATGTGTGTATATATATATATATATAGACATCCAAGGATTCCAATGCACGGTGTACCACAGCTCTACGCAACCTTCACCGACGAGAGCTTAAACAAGAACCTCCGCGCGATAGCGCAGTTTTGTCACAGGCTCACGTTCACAAAGCGCGTGCACAAACTATTGGACTTGAGCTCGTACTTCCATGCACCAGGTCAGATCGCGACGTCGGGCCGCCCGTGGTTGGAATATGTATCTTAGCTACACGGCCGCGCTGATATGAGCTCGCTCGCGATTGTTTCGTGCGGTGTACAGGTGTGCGGCGCCACGTTTCGCACCCGACCCATGTCCCTCTCCCCATCCCTCACTCCCTCTCCCGCTCCCGCTCCCTTCCTCTCCCCCTCTCTCCCTCCCTCTCCCTCATTCGCCTTCCCTGCCCCTCCATCCCTCTCCGTCCAACTCCATCGACCCCCCCCCTCTCCCTCCCCGCCCCTGC